>PVJX010022543.1:0-30396 GCA_004027295.1 Dolichotis patagonum
CCCTGATTACTTTTTTTGATCTATGGTCTTTTTAAATTGCCCAGACTGACCTTGAATTTGTAATCCTCCAGTCTCAGCCTCCCAGCTCTGAGGTGATGGGCAGTTATCACAAAGCCTGGCAGTGTTATTTATTAATTTAAACATACTACTCTTTGGTAGGGACTCATATTCTTATAGAAATTTTAGAAACTGCAGATAATTATTCCGAAGCAAATGGCCCTGGAAGGAGCCCCCAGCCCACTGCGTGTTCCTTCCACCACCTGCCGTTGGCCTCTGCGCTGTTCCCTGTAGCTGTGAGACTGTCTTTTCTTCACACGTTCCGTCTTCTGGTTTTCTCTCGTGTTCATGCAGCACAGGAGTTTCCTGAATATGGTAATTGTTTCATATCCATCACGTGGCTTTACTGCCACACATGCGGGTCTCTTCCTGCACAACCTTCCAGCTATTTGAAGCTTTCCCTGTAATTCACCGGGTTGTAGGGCATACCCTTGTACCCACGTCTCTGACCAGGCCCTTTGGTGTTGAGATGGGATGACACTGGCCGCCTGTCTGGACTGCAGGCCTGGGGTCGGGAATGTGATCTGATTCCCCTGCTTAGGCAGCTGCTCCTGACCCTAGAAGAGCCCTGACCCCGGCTGTGGGGTTGAGGCTGTGGCCTGGCCCACAAGTGAGGCTGCGTGGAGAAGGGCCTTCTGGAAGACTGGCGGCTGCCGGGCTGTCAGGCAGTGTCTGGAATGAGTGTGGTACTGGTGAGACTGAGGCCTTCGGGTCACAGGCCTGGGAAAGCTGTAGCAAGATCCTAACAGTGGCTCTCTAAGAACGTGTGTGCCAAGTGCCCTGTGCTATGACTCAGCACAGGCGCCCTGTGGGCATGCCAGGCCTGCCAGTCCCCCAGAGGACAAGCAGGCAGTTAGGGCCAGATAAGATGAACTGCTGCACCCAAGTGTCTGGACCCACAAGCTGAAGGGCAGAGGTGCTCTGCAGAGGTGCAGCTTGCTTTGCACTGCTGGTGGTTACTCCCTAGCAGCGAAGCTGCCAAGAGGGCAGCCAGCTGATGTCAGCAGGAGGGAGGTCTTTGTTTGGGGTCCACTGTCTGCAAGTGCCTTGGGAAAAGGGGTGGGTCACGGCAAGGACCCAAGGGGCCACTACGGACCAAGGAGAGGAAGTTGCTAGCATTGCTGGAGGGGATGCAGGGAGACGGGAATCCTGCAGGAACCTGGCATCTCCGGCTCCTTCTTTCTTCGTCTTGTTTTCCTGTGCTTTGCCTATGAAAGGGGCCAGATGTGGTGATCTTGACATGTCTTACCTGCATGCAGATCAAGGGACAGCCACCATGGACTGCTTTTTTCTGGCTCAGTTATGTGTTCTACAGGACACGTGGACAGGCTCTGATTGGGTAGAAGGTGACCAAGTCCTTGCAGTGAGAGCACGGCCAGCAAGAGAGGGCCTGGGTGGGCTCCTTGGTGTCCATACTGTTGGCAATGCCCTCAAGGTCAGACCACAGTGTACCGGGCCTGGACGTGGATTTCTCGGGTGCACAATGTCTCCTCTGTGACATCGTGTTGCAAGATGCGGGACCAGACAGTAGCGATGTACCTCATGTGTCACCAGTGCTCTTAGTTATGGCCCCGAGGAGAGACACTGCTGCTTTGCTCCAAACTGTGCCCAGCAGCACTGTGCCACCACCCTGCTTCCCCTCCACCTGTAGCAGCTGTTCAAATATGCTGTGAACTCGGGATGCTGCCCACACAAAAGGTGTTGTTGAGTGTGACTAAAAATTAAACTGCCATTTCATTAATGGACCCATTACCAGGAAACACAGTCGCATTTGAGCCCCTGCCTGCTGTTTCTATAGATACCCTTCCTCGGCGGTCCTTCCAAGCAAATGGCGGCGCGCTCCCGGCTTTGTGCAGTGGTGAGTGTTCCTTGATAGACATAATTATCCCTGGTATGCTAGATGATCTTTATTTGAATGCCTTGAATGGATGAAAAATGCTGTAAATGCAGATTGCAGAGGAAAAAAAGAAACTGTGCAATTCATATCCTACCAGGTATTATTATTCCTTAAAAAATTAAAATCAACTGGGGCATTATCTCTTGTGGCCCGCGGAGGTGGCAGCTCACTCTCATCTGGAGTGCGTTGCACAGAGATGATCACATTCCCCGCAAACAGGAGGTGTCACGTCACCACAAGCGGGCACAACTGCCCCTGGCAGCAGCCAAGGAGGAGCTGGCTGAGCTGCAAAATGGGGAACAAAAAACCCAAAGAACAAGAAGCTACCATCTACAGAGCTAGACTAATGTAAAATATTTATGGAATAAATTACTTCTTAATGTTCTCTCTTTTCAAGCCTGCAGAAAGTGAGCCAAGTTGGGCCAAGAAATGTAGATGATGGAGTCTATGCAGTGGTGTTAGCAGCGCCCCTGCCCTTCACCCTGTGTGGGGGCGCTTGGCCGAGCCGGCGGCAGAGGGAGGACTTGCCTTTCTCTCTGGTGGGATTTTAAAGCCCAAGCCACGTGGCCTAGGAAGGCGCTGACTCTTTGGCTCGGAGGCACCTGTGAAAGGCTATGCTGGGTGGTTCCAGTGACAGCTGAGGACAAAGGTCCGTGCTGGAGAAGGTGATGGCGCTGAGGGTCTGCTTACAGCATGGGTGCCCACCAGGGATGACTTCTGGGAGAACGGTTCTTGGCACAACAGTCGCCAAGTGCAAGGTGTCACTCCATTCCGCATTGCTCAGGAAAGAGGAGGAGGATGTGGCATGACTTAGAATCCTGTTTAGTTTGCGACCCCAAGCATTGGAATAAAACCCTGCATGGCAGGAAGACAAACAACTCGACAACCTGCCGGCCTGCCTGAGTCCTTGGGGACATCACTCCTGAGGGTGTGGGTGCAAGACATCGTGGATTAGATGGCGCAGGCTTGAGAGGAGCAGTGCACAGGACCTGCAACCTCCCCTCCCTGTCCAGCACAATTGCGAGTTTAGAAACATAAACACCAAAAGGCCAGCACAACCCCTCATGTCTCAGAGACCTGCGGAAACCTCCACACTTGCACCAGTGTATCAGGCTGTCTCGGGCCACTTGCAGGACCCAGTGGTTTGCTCCCCCCTTGGCTCTAGGCTGGGGGACAGCATATCCATGGCTTGCAGCCAGTCACTGTAATTTGCATTATGTTGCCTGGCAGTGTTTCAGGTCTGCGCTTCTCCCTCTGTCCCCCCAGCCTGTCTCCCCTAGGAAATCCGGTTGGTAAAACACTCACCAGCACCGCCGATCTCAGGGATGGAGGAAGTCCAGGGCAGTTTTGGGCACCCTGACAGGTAAGCCTCACGCTTGCTCCATGTAAACTGCTCCCTTAAATCTCGACAGTGGCTTTCCTCTGAGAGAGGGACACTACTGTCCCAACTTTTTAGGTGGGAATCTTGAGGCAAAGGGGCAGCGGGGGAGCTGCTCAGGCTGAAGCTGGGGAGGGGGAGGGTCTAGATCCAGATCTGGAGTCTCAGAGGCGGACGGCTCCCCGGGAGGGCAGGGAGAGGGCTGAGCACTGTCCTGCGGTGTTTCCTGGCCAGGCAGGCACCTTGGGAAGACAGCTCTGAGCCGCTTATGGCGTGGGCCCTCTGACCCCCGGATGCTGAGGAAAATACCTATCCCTGTCTCCCCAGCCGGTGCCCTGCTGTGGATGATTAAACCCAATTAACCAGAACGAAGTAGCTTTGTCCTGTTGATGTCTTCCAGACCGAGGGTCTGCAAACTGGTTCTGTAAAGGACCAGGGAGTAAATGTTCTCCACTCTGAGAGCTGTTCGGTTACAGGCCGAGCTGCTGCTGTGTGGGGTCGGCGTGGATGTAAAGGACAGCCTGGCAGTGTTCCACCGAAACTTTATTTACAAAAATGCGGGGAGGCCAAATCAAATCCCCCTTGTAAGTAATAGATTGCTAGATCCTGCTTTAGCCAGTAATACTAAATGAAAAAAGGGAACTGGAAAGAATTTGCTCCTGAAACTTATTTCCCCTTTCATCAAATGCTAAAACCAATGGTGGGGAGAGAGGCCTCCTTTAATTTTTAGTCCACTGGGACCCTTGCAAGAACCTCTGGGCTGCTGGCTCTGCTGCACCTGGCACGGGGACCAGCATGGCGGGTATCGTTCACTCAGGCTCACCAGGCGCGTCTCAGCTGGCCACCCGCCTCCCTCACAGTGACTGCTGGGCACTAACAGGGGCTCAGGAGAAGGAAGGGGAAAGTGGACATGGCTTCATCAAAGACTGGGCTCCCTGAGTGTCGCACACTGAGTTGTGTTTTCGTGTCTCCTGCGCATTCCTGGTGTCTTCCCTGATGAACCCATGGGTGGCATCTCCAAGGGGTGCTTGTTTGATTTTGTTCCCCATCAGCCAATTCAGGGGTCATTTTGTGAAATTTGTGAGCCACGTGCCAATTCCCGGTCAAACCACTTCAAGGAAGCAAGCTGGGATGCTTCTCACCCCCGTGCATCTGGACCGCTGATGAGTCTGGTCGGACCCGGATCAGATGACTGGTGGGCTGGACTCCTGCAGTGAGGAAGGGAGCCGTGGTGAGAAGCATGACCTGAAGCTGGGAACACAGAGGCGAGGCTGGGCCCGAGGCTGGCTGGTGTTTACAGACAAAACTGGTTCCCTGGAGCTTGGCAGAGTCCATGCTGGCAGCTGTGGCTGCCTCGGAGTCAGAGACGCGTGGAGCAGAGAGACGCACAGCTCAACTTCAGCACCAAGGCCACTGCTTGCGAAGGAATGAAAGTAGAGATTGCGGCTCGTCTGTGGTCCCGGCTGTCCTTGCAGAACCCAGGCTTCCGGGGGAGAAGGCGGGGGCATTTGATTCTCCTGGCAGCTACCAGCCCTAGTACCAGACCCATTGGTCCGGTTGTCTGGTTTTACCTTCACTTGCCCCAGGGCGGCTATCATTTGAAAGTCTCCATTGTCATTTCCGTAATTCTGTAAGAGACGCTGCTGCTGGTGCTGACCATTGCCACAGCTGGGCTCAAACATCTACTTTCTCCGAAGCTGCTGACATAGCTGCTCGTCCTGTCTCCTCTCTCTCCCAGTGGGCAATGGAGAAATGGCTGCCAACTCCTCCCTGGCGCAGCGCCCCCTGTTGGTCAAAAGACTTTCAGACATCATCTTCCTTTCACCTGCTCTCTCCCTTTGCTCCACGGCAATTAGTGCCTTGCAGGTCTCTGCAATCACTCTTCTTCATTTCCCTCTGTGCTCCCTCTCTCCTCTGAAGAGCACCTCTATCTTCTCAGGCTCAGCGTGGGCTCCCTTCGCTTCAATGGGATGCCTTCTCTTGGGTCCCCCAGGAACCCCTAACTCCTTCCCGGCCACGCTGGCTGTGATGGTGTTGCCTGCAGACCCGCCTCTGCCTACATCTGCATCTCTTTATCCAAGGCTTTTGTGGGCTATGCCATCCTGTCTGCCCCACACCCCACTCTGGGTCGAGCAGACCAGAAGCAAACTAGGACTAATGCTGCCCAGGAGCAGCACTCTCAGCCAGTCCAAGGAGGCGGAGAATAAGACGCCAGCCCCTCCGCTTCCCTCGGCTGGGATAAGATGGTGGTGCGTGTTCTATATGGGTCTTGGGGGGTCCCTACGAGAGTAACTGGGGTTCCCCATGAGACTGGCCACTTTCCTAGTGTAGTATTTGGATACATCACATGTCCCCTCTTGCCTGCTTTTCCTTCTCATCTCACTTTTCAACTCCTTTGCTGGAGTTTCCTGGGATTCCCTCCAAGATAAAGGCCTCATCCTTGTCTCAGGTTCTGCTCTTAGGGAAGCCTAAATTAATCCCAGGACCCATGTCACGCTATTGAAATTCCTGCTCTGAGTCTCACCGGGTGGACAAGCTTTACGAGGGGTTCCGCAAGGGCATGGCCTGCCATATTGAGTATCAGATCCAATGTCTGTGGCATGGTGCCCAGCTTGTGTTTCAGTAAACAGGTAGTGAAGAGAGGGAAGGAGGGAGGGAGGCATGGAGCTCCTCTCCTCGTCCAGGTAACTAGAAAGCAGAAGCAAGTTTGTTTCCCTCCAGCACTCACTGGCCCAGGAAGCTCACCATGCCTGATTATTTAAACGCTGAGAAAACGGTGCACAAACGAGGAAAGATGCGCATCGAATTCTTTTCCTTTCCAGCTGTGTGTAATGTGTGGTGTTTCCATGGTCTCAGGAACTGAGGGGAGAGCTGGGGGATGGAGGATACTTGTGTCTCCACAGCACACTGGAGAATAAGGAATTCACCAGCTCCTGAGCACTGGGCGCTGCACCCGGTATTCTCCCGACTTCAGTTAAATTGAGCTTGCTATCTCACCTGCAAGATAAGCCCCCCAAAGTATTACAGATGTCCTTTATTTGCTCTTTTCTGCGTTAGATCTCTATTGTGAGCATTAAAAAAACAGGCTAAAACAGCGTTATTTATTGACTGAAATCCTTAGCACCACTTTTTCCCTTTATTAGTAATTACTCTTATTACTATAGAAACGGTACCCAAACAAACAGAAACTACCCATAATTTTCTATTGTCAAAGATCACTCATAGATTGGCCAGCTGAAGTGAATCCCCAGGAATACTTGGAAAATTATATAATTATCCACACAGCGTGCAAATGGTGCTAAAGCAAATGCCTTTCATTGCCCTTGCCATCCTTGACCCTTAGCACAATAATTCCAGGAGGGAGATGCAGGCACTTTCCCTCTAATGGGCAGGGGTAACTGCTATGCCACTGGAGGTTATTTCTGGCAATTTCAGGTATTAATTCTCTGAAACAGGGAAGAGCAACGCTATGTGGAACGATGGGGAAAACTGCCGGAGAAAGACGGTCTTGGGTGTCCCTGTTTGGCTTAGGGCGAGCAGCTGGCCGGCAGGCAGAAGGCCACCCAAAGGCAGGTGGGTCAGCTGCTGCTCTTGGCTCCCAGGACTGCGGAAGGAGGTCTTCCTGGCTGATGGCTCTGTGATTTGATGGAACCTGGAAAATATCAGCAACCAGCAGGCCACAGTGGATGGCGAGCGCAGATCTAGGAAGAAGCAGATTTAGACGCCCGTAACCGGGAAGGTGAATTCATACCCACCAGAGAAGCAAAACCAAGACAGAACTTCCCTAATTAATCAGGCCTTGTTTAAAAACACCATCTCCTCCCAGCTGCACTTGCAATTTGTGATGAGTTAAACAAATTCCATGGCCAAAAAGTTGAACCTAACATTTCAGAAACCAAAACTTAACAGGTGTATTATTTCAAGTTAACTCTACCGATGAGGATGATAATAAATACCATTGATACAGAGCACAGTTCCCAAAGCGCGTTCGTGCCAAGGGATCATGTCCCACACACCTGCTCAGCTGTCAGCAAAGAGAATCATGGGAAGGCGGACGAATGGAAGGAAGCGAGAGGAAGGGTGGTTCCCTTAGATAGGGATTATCTGCCGGCTTTGATAAAAAATGCTCTTCCGTCACTGGAAAGGATGTTATATATAAGTGCTGAATCCTTTTCAAGTTTGGGAAATCTGCTATCAGTGTTACTGCTTAGGAGCTCCACGAGGAGGGGTTTTCCATGCATTGGCTCCTGGTTCCTCGTGTTTGCCCCCAGCTCCTATTCCACTGGCATCCAGCGCTCAACAGTTGCCTATTTCACGTATGACTTCTGGTTTTGCCACATCGTGTCAAGACACTGCAGGAGCGGAAATAGTCCCAGCAGCTCAGCAGGCATGGCGGCCCCAAGCTGATGTCACTAGAGGGGAAGATGCAGTAGGAAAATACTGTAATCTGCACCCACGCCAGTCAAATAAATCACTCTCGCAAATTTTACAAGTGTATTTGACTGTAGGGCTATTTTGCTAGAATCCTTCCTCTGCCTCTGGAGGAGGTTGGTACAGATGAGGGTCCCTAAAGCTTCGCCTGGCAGAACCCCAGGAAAGTCAGCTCCTCTGGGTGGCCTGTGGGGTAGCAGGGGACGAAGAGGTGGTGTTTGGCTTCCTCTCCAGTGCGCAGAGGGTCCCAACACAAGAAAGGGGCTTCTTGCAAATGGCCCCCGTCCTTGGCTGGGCTTAGAAAATGGGTGTAGTGTGCTGCCCCCAGTGTGTGCAGAGGGGCAGTGAATTCCGATCCTGTGCGTGCTGAGAGCTCAGGGCATGGAAGGGATGACCAGGAAGGCAGTGTGGGGAGCCTGTTCCTGGGCTGGGCCACTCTAAAACTGACCAGGAGAGGCAACCACATGTGTGTCACAAGTCACCGAGTTCTACGCTCAAATCCGGTGCCTTTTCAGGTACGCACCACACATCTGGATGAAGCTGTTAAGAGACAGGGACATCTCCAAGGAGGTCAGGGATCCCACTGTGGGGTCCAGGGTGCCCACCAGGGTCTAGAGTGAGGGGTGGACATTGCACAAGTGCAGGCACGTTCACTCCTTCAGTGCGTAGCAGTGGCCCTCGAGGCTGTGAACCTTGTGCTGCGCTTTGGACCTTTGGCCACGCCTTCACCTGAAGGACTTTTAACAGGCCTAAGTGTGCATGCTTGAACAGTTCTGCCACCTGAGAGCAGGTTTTCCATTCCGTGCCCCTCTCTGGAGGGCCTCAAGGGTGGCCCTGGCCCCCTCAGCTTGTGACAGCTGTCTTGTACCTGCTCCCCTTCTCAGTGGTTCTGGAAGGTACTGACTGGTCCATCTCTGGGAGCTTCTCTAGCCAACTGGCATGCAAATTTGGGGCAATTCCGTTGAATGCAGAGAATCCCACTGTTCTGATAGGGTTTTAACCAACTTCCGGGGATAAACACTTCCTTTCAAAATCAGGAGAGAAGGAAGGAAAACAGCACTGCAGAGAGTTTTGGAGACTTTCTTCATCTTTTCTCCCAGACAGCGGAGGCCGCAGCCCTGCCAAGCTGTGGGAGTCAGCTCCCATTCTGAGGAGGTGACACTGAGCACTTTGGACAGGTCGGAGAGGGAGTTCATTCGCCCTTTCAGTGGAACACATCATTACAGCCTCACTCTAGAGAGAGGAGGAGAGGGCAGGGGAGGGAGGCGTTTGCTGAGGGCCAGGAGCCTGGACACGGTGACAGGCACGTGCCCTGCAGCTGCCTAGCCTCTGTTTTACTTTCTATGTCTCTGCCGCCTGGAAGTCTGAGTACTCAGGGGAATAAGTGACATTTCTATAGAGTGCCGGATGTAAGTGGTGTGTGACATGGGATGAGGGAGGCTGGGATCATCCTCCCTGGGAACCAGCAAGAGCTGCTCCGCAGTGTCCTGCTGCTGCCCAGTGCTCACAGAGGACCGCTGGTGGGAAAGGCTCTGGCTCCATACAGGGACTTGTTTTCCTGCTGTCACCTCTAGGCGCTGGCTGTGTGACCCTCGCCTGGCTAGTGTGTGCATGGTTTCCTCACTGCACTGTTCACAGGTGATTGGTACGGTGAGGTAAGAGCCCACACTGGCTCCTACTGGGGTCAGAGAACACAGTGGCCAGGCACGTTGGCCAGGGGTCACTGGGACCGAGGGTCACGTCCCCACTCACCTTGCCAGGCGTGAGGTAGCAGCAGGTAGCCTCTGTGAGTGGGGTGCTGAGGTCAGCCCTCCCGGGCTGAGGCTGGCGCCAGCTGGTCTCAAGGCTGAGGCCCGGGCCAGGTTCAGTCAGTGGGCTCCCCCTCCCTTGGGGCTCTCTTTTCTCTGCATCTGCGCACAGCGCTGGGGCCTTGCTGTGGGAGGACCCTGGACTTGAATTTCATCTCCAGTGCTAGCAGCATGGGCCTTGGGTGGCTTCTGCTCTTATAGAGGGGGAGTTGTTGCCCGCGGGCAGAGTGAGAAGGAAGCGGAAGAAGATCGAGGAGTTCGGCTCTGGCCCAGAGGCGGTGCTGTGGCCCTGGTTTGAGTCACTGTTATTATCTGTGCTGTTATCATTACCCTTACTGCCCAGGCACTGCTGTTCTTAGCAGGCACCAGCCTTTGATCGATGTAGACATTATTGTTATTAGCAATTATTATTTACTGTGGCACACGTACGCGCACACGCACACACGCGTGTGCACACGGAGAGCCTCAGGGTGAGAACCAGGGCTGGGGAAGGACAGGAGAGAGCTGCAGTGACTTCCCTCCGCCGCCTCAGCTTTTCAGCCGGGTCTCTGGAGGTGGAGCCGCACGCTGTGCTCTGTCCATGGTGCCCAAACCCTGATGGAGCCCAGTGTAAATCCTCAGGCCCAGGAGTTGGAACCCAGCGGTGGACCAGAACTGTGTTTCGAGGAGCTCCTGGTGACCCGGATGCTGCCTCTGTTCTCCACACGGGGCGCATCACGGGAGGGCAGCGAACGGCTGCAGCGGGCTGGACCCAGGGAGGGCAGGCGGTGCCCAAGTAGCACGGACATTAGCGTGGCCCCTCCGGCGCGTAGAGCATGGGTCTGGAGAGCCACTGCTCAGCATGACGACTCCAGTGAGTAGTCACGTCCTGTGTCCTCCAGCGTCGCTGAGAGCGTGCATGCAGAGGAAGGATGTTCTTTAGCTTGATTTAATAATTTCACAATAAACATATATCAAAACATTGCATCGGATAGCGTGATGGTGTGCAATTTTTATTTGTCATCTTAATAAAGCGGGCAGGGAGCAGAGTAGAACTGTTAGGCCCCCGAGAGGCGTGCAGAGCCCGGGAGCCCCCACCCTCGGCTCCCTGACTGGAGTATACAGAGGTGTCGCCACCGTTCGAGGGGCCGGTGTCCAGGAGGGACATCTGGACTGCTGGGGACCGGGCAATTGCTGCCTGTCTTTCCAGGGCGAGAGCCTTTTACTTCTCGCTGCCATTTCTTTTGTTCCTCTCCTCCATTTTCCTTTACTTCCCCCTAAATTCTGCCTGGCTGTCGTCTTGCTCTTCACAGCACAGGAACACGCTGTCGGCGAAGCGGCTGGCGGGACGGGGCTGCTGTGCGCAGGCTCGCGCCTTTGTGAACCAGCCCGAATCGACGGGAGGATTAATGTGTGACATGCTCGTCGGCGGAGACTGTTTTGCCGTCTTCAGTGGTGCTGCTTGGGGAACAACACCAAGGCAGTCGCTCGAGGAACCTGACCCAGTGGTCAAATGCATGTTTTGGGGGAGCTGAGGAGTGAGTGTGGGGTGAAGAATAGCAAAATCCGGGGTTTTTGTCAGTATCCAAAGGTCAGGACAGGCAGGGAAAGATGTCCACCGAAGGGGGCACTGGGGCAAGGGGAAAAAGGAGCCTCGCTTCATGCTAATCGGACTTGCAGAAAGCAAAACAAACAAAACACTTCACCCAGCACAGGGTGAGGCAGAAGCAGGCGTAGGTAGGAGGCCTCACAGCTGGGGGCCTAATGGGCTGGGAGAAGTTCTTTGACAAGCAGGAGAGTGGGGGAGCTCAACCCTATACCCCACAGTCGTACCCCCAGTTCCTGTCCTCCGGAGAAGTCTTCTGCCTGTCTCCCCAGAAAAGGTGTCTGTCCTGTTTATAGCTTTGTCAGTGACAGGGAAGGAGTGGGCAAAACACAAGATCTTGCTCGCCAGGGGTGGGTGACGTGTGTGGCAGGCGGCAGTGAACACTCGAGGGTTAGATGACAGACACGTGGTAGCGTGTCTACACAGGACCTGTGTCACAGAGCCGCGCGGCCTGTTCTGTGTGGTATAAAATGTGACATAGTGGCGCACAGGATAGCCCACAGAAGACGTGGGGGACGGACAGACGGGGTGCGGCGTCAGTGGTGTAGACGGATGAAAAGAAGTGTAGCTTGACATATTTTTAGAGTTTATTAAACATTAGAAGATAACTAATCAACAACGTACATAAAAAGGAGAGAGGGAGAGGAGGAGGGAGGCAGTGTGACGTAGGCTATGTTTGCTTTTCCCTGGACAGAAGTCCCCTCCGGGAGGCAGGGCAGGGCCTTTCCTGTCCCACGGTCCTGAGGTTTCTTATTGGAATAAAGAAAGATGCACATTCATTCATTCATTCATTCATTTATCTTTCGCTTAAAGGAAATAAGATTTCAGAATCCTGTGCTTCGTGATTTTTCAAAGTGCTCAGCCAACAGCTGTTTCTTACATAGAGTCTCACAGGTTTCTCCTCTTCCTGAGGTTTTGTGCGCATCATTTCTGTCAGTGCTGTTCTCTTTGAGAGCAAGCGGCATGCCATTTGTGTTACCACCACTGCTGGCTGGATTTGATACTCAGCAGCACGAACTCATTAGCATTTTGGACCTACGCATGGATTTCATGCGGAGTGTGTCTATGAATTCATAGAGGGTGACTCACACTGTAAGGCCCTTGTCCAAGTATGGAATTAGTGTATAGATTTCCTTTAATGATAGAACAAAAATGCAACAGTGAAATGATATAACCGAGAAAGTAGTAACTCACATTTTTGTTTTGCTTCGTGCTTGCCTGGCCTGTCTCTCTGTCCCTCCCGCGCTGGCCTGTGTGCTGAAATCAGAGTGGCCTCTGGTGAACAGCGGGGTGGGTGTGGCTTCTGCAGTCAAGGCCCACACAGTCACTTTTAGTGTGACCCACGGTAGAACTGGCGTAACCCTTGTGGTGCTTGAGTTTGGAGCCACTGTCTCCCTTCTTTCTTTTCTCCCTTCTTTCTTTTCTCCCTGTCCTTGTTCTTTTCCTGTCTTCTTTTAACTTCATCTTGTTTTGTCTTAGTTTTGCTTTTCACCTTATCCACTGGCTTTTAAACTGCAGCTCATGCCTTCGTTTTCTCCAATTTGTCCTGACTTACTGTTGTTAGGTGGAGTTAATGTTGTCTCATGTCACGCATAGGAAACGTGTGGGGGTCTCTTCCTCCACGCTCCCCTCTTGTCTCTAATGGTAATGCCACATACTTCACATCTGTATCTCTTATGAATGCTGCACTGTATTATTAGTTTTGTTTATGTAGTGAATTACCTGTTTAAAATGTCAAGAAATAAGAACAGAAGCCTTCTGTATTTTTCTGGTAGTCTCCAATTCTGTCTGTCGCCCTCCATTCGTCTGGATCTGAGTTCCTGTCTGCTAGAACTTCTCTCTGGGGTAAGATGTGCCCTGAACATTTCCCATGGTGCCCTTCTATCGGGTCACCTCAAAATGTCTTTAGATGTTCTGCCTTCATTTTTGGAGGATTAGTTTCCTGAGTATGAAATTCTTGGGTGATGGTTCTTTCCTGCCTCAGCCCCCTAACACACACACACACACACACACACACACACACACACACACACACACACACTGTACTCTCTATCGTGCTCTATTCAGTCCGCGGAGAAGTTGCTGCTGGTCTTCAGGTTGCTTCCTGCCTGTGCTCTGTCTTGTTTTCCGGTCACCTCTACAACATCTCCTTCGTCTCCCGTTTTCCGTGTTTGATTCTCCGGTGTCTGACATGCATCGAGAGTGTGGGAGTCAGCTTTGCACCGCTGTGATAAAATAATCGGCAAGAACAACCTCAAAACGTAGGTTTCCGAGGCCTCAGGCCACAGGCCGCCGACTCCCTTGCTGTTAGGCCTGCGATGGGATAGAGACAGCGTGGCAGCAGATGTGGCTCGGAGAAGCCACTCACCTCGTGGAGTTGAGGAAGCAAGCAGGGAAAGCAGGAAGGGAGCAAGGGGACAGACAGTCCTCAAGGTCACGCCCCGCGCGCCGCTCTCTTCCAATAGGCTCTGCCTTTTGATATGCTGTCAGGTGATGAAACCGAGAACGGATTAAGCTCCTGCTGAAACGGGATCCCTCTGGGTCCACAGCTTCCTCAAGTCCCTTCAGCAATCAAGCCTTCGACCCAGAGGGTCATCTGGGGACAATTTAGATAATGCTCCTAAGAGTGGGTGTGGGGCAAATGATTGCTCTCTTGGGGCTCACTGAGTTCTTGGATCTGTAGGTCATTATTTTCCCTCAGACTTGGACAGATCTTGATCATTTTTTTAAACACGTCTTTTCCAGATCAAATTCTCTCATCTCCTAGATTCCGACTAGGTATAAGTTAGGTTATCTGACAGTGTCCCTCGAATCACACAGGTTTCCAGCCCTGCTCCTCTGCCCTCCAGTTTGCATTGTGCTGACCTCTCTGCCTCACATCGCTGCTCTGTTTTCCTCCTCTTGTGCCCACCCTACTTCGGAGCACCTCCAGTTAATCTTTCATCCCCCACATTGCATTTTCCCATTGTAGCATTGGCTTGTTTTTCTTCTAATACTTTTCATTTCTTCACTGAGATTCCCCACATGCCCACCCATTATGTCTACTTCTAAATACTTTAACATATTTATATTTGTTTTACAGCCTTCATCTCTTAGCTCTGCCGCTGTATGATCGGTGAACATTGACTGAACGTATTAGCTTTGTAGGGCTCACATTTATGTTTCTGTCTATGTCTAAGTAGCTTTTTATTGTGTGCTGGAAACTATGAATACTCGAGAAGCCTGGATTTTGTGGTCTTCCTCTAAGGGGTGGTGAGTCTTGCTCTGACCAGCAGACAACTTGTGGGGAGACCAATGTTGTCTTGTTAAGCTTTCCTTGGGGACTTGACTTGGAAGGGCCTGGGGACCGTGTGTGAGAGCACAGCAGGCTGGGTCCGAGGTGTCTGGGGCTTGTCTGCTCTGGCTGCCCAGGCTCCTGTGCCCCAGCACTGCGCGTGCTCCAAAACCTCCATCTCGGCTCCACACACAATCGCCAATGACCTGTTTCCTTGCCAGACTCTCGCTGTGCCCTGGCAGCTTAGTATCCAGCCAGGAGGTCAGCAGGAGGGGCGCAGGTGCCTGGGGTTCCCTCCTTGCACAGTCTCCTCCCTCCTCCCTGGCGCCCACAAACCTGGGCACCCCAGCAGCCTGTACTGTTTCCCCCATGCAGCAAGACTGCTGCCCTTTGTTGGACTCTCCTTGCTACGTGGTGCTGTGACAAGTACTCCCGAGGGAAGCCTGGGTCGGGGAGGACTGTGCTGTGCTTCCCGGATGTCAGGGCTGTTGTGACTGTTAGTCAAGGCTGAGAACAGGCTGAGGGACGGGGCAGGTCCCCTGCTTGCCACCTCTGATGTAGCCAGACCTGGGCGTTGAGGCTGTCCCTGCAAATCATTCCTGGAAGAAGCTGGAACCTCACGTCTGTCTGTCTACTCACGTGAGAACCATTGTGATTGGTGCCTCCTGTGTGTCGCTGCTACGCCTTTGAGAGGGCCTCAGAGAAGTGTCTTAGTTACTTCCTCTGGTTGCTGAGACAAAATACCTGACACCCGAAGTGAAAAGGGGAACGATTTATTTATCTCACACTTACAGAGATTTCAGCCCATCCTTGGCTGGTTCCAACACAGGGGCCCCGGCAGAGGGGCATCACAGAGGAGAGCAGTTCCTGGCACCCAGGAGGCAGCAAAGGCAGCAAGGGGGAGGCAAGACTCACACCCTTAGTCCTAGGCCCAACTACACCAAACCAATCAGGGACTGACTTACCAACCACACACTCTAGATTTAGCCACCTCTGAAAAAGCCTGTATGAGGCTCTGGGGGGACATGTAGACACAAACCACAACAAGAAGTTACCAGACGTTTAATCCAGCAGCTCTTAGAGCAAGGAGCACACACATCATCATTAAGGGATACTGACGGAGCCCCTCTTAGGCGACCGCAGGTCCTTCTGGTGCTGTGGATGTGATCTGATTAAGAAAGATAAGGTCCTTGTTCTTATAGAAGCTTATTCTGGAGAACTCTAGTGTTAAGCACAAAATGGGAACAGTTCAGAACAGGGTAAAGATTGTGCAGGAATCAGCCCACGACAGAGATGGGGGAAGTGGGAAAGTGGTTATCACCAAAGGGGTCCCTTAAGAACTCGTAACGGAGGTAACATCCGAGGGAGCTTCGTGGGTCTCAGCTCCAGGCGATTCTTCTGTCTCTGCCTCTGGGAATCTGCCAATGTCTGGGGCCAATTTTGGTTCTCGAGGCTGTGCAGCTGCTATTGGCCTCGAGGAAGAAGATTCCAGGGATGCTGCTGAAATCCTACAAGGAGGATTCTCCTACCCCTCCCCCTCCCCCCAAAATCTCAGTAGTGCTAAGGTCTAGGGGGCAGGGAGAGAGCCTCACAGGTGAGCTTGGTACTTTTTGATACCTCTTATCGTTTCTATCAGTCGTGAAGTTGGTGCCCACCAAGGTCTACCATAGCCTTAGAGAGTTTATTCTAATTCAAAAACCAGCACAGGAATGGGATGGCGCGTTCATCAGGGCCCAGCCAGACCGGCCCCAGTCTCCCCGCAACCTCGATTATGTTGTCAAACATCCCATCTTGCGAGGTGATGTTAACCGACCTTATGCCTTTCCGTGTGTATGAAAACCAGCTACGCCTGGAACAGGGAGACAATTTATTGAGCGGTCTCTGGGGGCCCTGGGCTTTGTGGAGAAATGAGTAATCGGCGTGTTGTTTTTGCCTTAAGGAACTCAGCGTCCAGCCCGGGGAGTCCATGCAGTGTTTACCCAGCAGTCTCCTATGGGCTGAGTCTCTCTAAGGGAGAGGAGAGAGCACTGGGGTGCAGGGTGGGGTGGCTCCCGCAAAACTCCGCCCGCTCTGCGGCCCAGAGGATCTCAGAAGCCAGGCAGACAGCGCCTGGTCTTCAGTGACCACCATTCCTTCTCAAAGAGGCTCAGAGCCGGGGAGAAGGGGTCCATGCTGACACAGAGCTGGGCTTCAAGGAGAGTGCGGAGCCTGTTCCGATAATGCCGAATCCCGACTGAATGGGAAGATCCTTTTGTGTGCTGGTTTCTGAAATGGAAGAAGCGGTCTGCTCGGCCTATAATTGCTGTCAGATTTTAAGCAGCCCTCTTAGCAGAGCTCGCCTCTTAATGCAACCGTGAAAATTGTTACCACGCAACAAGCGGCCTTGAGTGGTGGGAATCCGAGGGTGACTGACGGGAGACTTTGCTTCCAGGGGAAGCAGCGCCGCGCCAGCCTGGCGGGTGTGTGTGATGCTCCAGGGGCTGGTAAGGGGCGGGCAGGACTGCACTGCTAAAAATAAATAATAAACAGCTGCGTCCCTCGCCCCAGGCGGCGGCACTGCGTGGATCTGACTTCGTTTGGCTGCAAACGAGGCTGCTGGAAGGGGCGGGGTTCGGCTCCTGGTCCGGAGAGTTTGCTCATCTCAGTCTGGTGCCAGGAACAAGAGGAGCACCCGCACGGGGGCCTACAGTGACACTGGGGCTTGGGGCCCCCGAACTCATCCAAGCCCCAAGGTGAGCGGATCTCAGGGCCCTGGAGCCCGGGTAAGGGGAAGTCGGACCTCTCGTCTTCCTCCTCACTCCCCGACCTCCGGACACCCTGGAGGCTGCAGGAGGGCTACGCGCAGCCTATCCAGCAGGGACAGAACTTTGCACACTTGTGGACTGAGTTCTGTTATTGTCCTGTTAGAGGGACTCCTGCCCTGACGCAGGGACTTCACGGGGTTGAGGCTCAGGTACCAGGTGGGCGCTTTTCTCCGGAACTGCTTTTTCCTCTAATTGAGTTACAGTCTGCTGTTTCCATGGTTTTCACCACGTCCTCATATGAATGCTGAAAGACAGAGTAAAGCGCCCATCTACTTGCCCAAAGCCACATGACTACAAAAGGAGGTAAGCAAGACGCACAGGAATAAAACGCGCAGCTCGGCGGCAGAGAACTTGCCTAAGGCGCAAGGCTCTGAATTCGATCTTTAGTCCAACAACAACCACAAAATTTATGTTGAGCGTGGTAGCAAATGTAGGCAATCTCAGAATGCGAGGAAGCTGAGGCAGGAGAATCACGAGTTTGAGCCCAGCCCGGGCAACTTGCTGACTGAGGGAGACCCTGTCTCAAAATAGAAACGGTAAGAAGGGCTGAGGGTGTAGCTCAGTGTGAAGACCCGGGGCTCAAACCACAGTATAAAATTTTTTCTAAGCAGCAACTGCGTGAACACGTGCAGCAGACATGGCACGGAGCACGGGACAGTGACTGTGTCCTGCGTGTCTGCGCACACAGCCTGGGAACCACCTCCCTGACTCTGGGCCGTGGAGGTCAAGCCAGTGCTGCACCCGGGTTACAGAGGCAGGGGGCTTGGAGGGCAGGGAGCCCTGACTGCCCCGGCGGTCAGCACAGGGCTGTGGAGTAAGGACTCCCTCACCCCTAGATACATGCGCTTTATTCTGGCTTAGGAATCACCTGCTTTTTAACACAGCTGAGAACCAGCACCACTCATAACAGACAGGAAACCGGAACCGACGGAGCCCGTGTTAGGATCGGAGCCCCAAGTCCCGGACTCTTCCGCTCTTGTGTCAGAGGAGCCACATGGCAGAGCTGTCCCTGCAGCCCAAACTGCTGCAGCCGCCGCTTGCTGTGCTCCCATTCTCCACACAGATGGCTGGACGGTGCCCCCACCAGGCAGTGCCCACGTGGGCCGTGCTCCTGCCCGCCCGAGCTCGTCTTGCTCAGATCCCCAGGTGTTCTGGACGCCTTTGTCCCAGGAGAGTGACCCGTGCTTGTGGGGTCTCTCAGCATTGCCGCTAAGGGCGGAAGGTGTGGGCCCACTGTGCTGTCTTCCCTGGGGAGATGCCAGGTGAGGCATGTCTGACTACAGACGGTCGCTCCAAGTTCCTGTAGTCCCAGGGCAGGCCTTGTGAGGCCCTCCAGGTGCGCCTCGCCGCTCCTCTGTGCCCAGGTGTCTTTCTTGAGGCTGGGCGGGGGTGGAGGCTGCTCCCCTCTGGGGGTTGGTTTGTGCTGCACCCTGTTGGTCCTTGTTGGTTCAGCACCCAGGCCTTCAGGAAGGAACAGAATCCTTGTCTGTGTCTTTTCAAAGACTCACACGTCTTCCTTGGTACACACCAAGGTCAGTTCATGCTGTGAAAACACCCGTTTGTCACCTGAAGCCACCCTGTAAGTCTCTAGGAGAGTGCATTTGTTGGCAAGGCATCAGTAGTAGTTGTGCTCTTGTGACAGCTCCAATCTTAATCTAGATTAACACTGCAGAAATAAGGTGATTAATGTGCTCTGCAGAGATATGGCGGTGTCAGGTGATCATGTGCGTGATGCTCTTAGATTGGTGCTCATAGGAAGTGTCCCTGGAAGGGCAGCCTCTGAACACAGGCCTGACTGTAAGAAGATGAGAAAAAAGCATCAGACCTGGAGTGGTGGCAAGTGCAAAGGCCCTGGGGTGAGAGCAGGTGGCACATGTGGGAACAGAGAGAATGAACCGGCCCAGGCTCTGGGACTAGAATGTGTGGGGCCCCTGGTCAGGCCCATGAAAGTGATTTAGTTCTAGAATAATGGAGCCATCCATGGCTGTTTTGGTTACTTTTCTCTTCTTGCTGGGACAAAATACCTGACACCTAAAATGAAAGAAGGAAAGATTTATTTATCTCACAGTTTGTGGAGGTTTCAGTCCATAATCTGCTGGCTCTGAGGCAGGGTGGCATGGCTGAGGGATAACAATTCAAGGCAGCAGCCAGCAAAAGCAGCAAGAGCAAAAAAAGGGGGCAAGAGCAAGTCTCTTATCCTCCCTTATATTTCACACAGATCAACCCCTGCCTCACCAGGCAGGGAGGTAGCTCTCACAAATTCTCCTTGCCCTCCTTTTGCACAGGGTGAGGACCCTGGCTCCCTGCTAAGCCACTTGGCTAAACTTCTAAACTTCTTAAACTGATACAATGTATCAACCATGACAGTGGCTTTCATAGAGGAAGGATAGCTTGCACGAAAGACTTGTGTTCTGGGGACCATGTGTGCTATACACTCTGGGTACACCTGGAACCAGGTTTCCGGATGGTTCCCCTGTCAGACACAGCCAGTGCCCAGGGGGCCTTAAGAGCCATGGAAAAATTTTAATTCACTGGACATCAGAAGCAGCAAAGGCATACAATCAGCCTAAGTTCTATTTGTCTCTGAACCAAGGTAGTCATTAAAATATTTGACACGTGTGCATTCACACATATACATACACGCTTGCGTGTCCATATGTGTATATGAGTGTGTTAAGTGCCGAGCTGGTCATTTCTACACTCCGGGAAACATGGGCTGTAAAGGGAGAAAAGGCAACGGCAGCTGACTGCAGCTGCCCGGCCAAGGGCCTGATGGCAGGCGGGAAGAGTGAGATGGCGGGAGGGCCTCGGCAGCGCTTCCCGGGCAGTGCCGCGTGGGTTTGCCGCTCAGGAGGACGAGGCCGCGAGGGAAGCGGGCGTGGTGCTGGGCCTGGACCCTCCCTTCCATAGCCAGCGCCCTGGCTTCTTCTGGAGCACTGTGGGCCACAGGCACAGAGTGGTTCCCACGCCTGCTGGACACCGTGCTTCATAGGCAGCATCTGCAGGGTGGCTGTCACTGCTCAGGGCATCCCAGGGGACATACGCTGTGACCCCTGCACACATGTGATGTGCACGTGTGATGCTGTGACCACAGCCTCTGCCCGTGTGCCCCAGGCCAAGGACAGCCCTTGTCTTCCGTGGGGTCTCTGAGTATTGTCACCACAGTGCCCCAGAGCTCCTCCAGGGCAAGGCGCATCCATGTCCCACATCACGTTGCCTGGAGTCCCAGACCTCCTGCCACTTCTGGCCAGAGACTGGAGTCATTGCTCGGGACACTGCTGAGCAGCAGCCCCTGCCCGCCCAGCCCAGGGGAAAGTCCCGGCCTGCACGCTGCGTCTCTGGCTGCCTCGAGGGCCTGGTGCTGGCTGTGCAGCAGCCCTCTGGGCTCTGTCACTTCCGTGCCCTGTGTGTGGGAGTCCAGATCGGGCTCAGCAGGGAGCAGTTGGATTCTGAGGGTCACGGGCTCTGTGGGCACTGGCTCAGCCCCAGGGGGCCGGGCAGGTTTTCCTTCAGCCCTTCCTGTGGCCTTGCCCAGTCTGAGCAGATGCTAGAAAAGGCGTTTGGAAAACCCAGTTGCATCCAGCTAGCTTACAAGAGGTTCACAATCTATTTCAAGGGACTTACTTTATTGCCCTTCACTTTAAGAACGAATCTTTTCCCATCTTCACGAAACATCGTTTGCTTGGTTTTAAGAAACATCCCCTGGCCTCCTGGCTCCCACCAAGACCACTTAGACAGTGGAACAGTCCAGGGGCCGCAGCGTCAGCGGCCACAATCACTCCTCTCAACTGCGTGAGGATGGGGACGGGGACAGTCATCTCCAGCTGTCCAGGATCGTTTGAACAGTGTTATAAAGCAGATGCAGGATTGAGAGAAGGGACTTGAGATTGTTAGCATGAGCAGCCTCTGTCCTCCGGGTCACAGCCGGTCCTGCCTAATGGCCGTCTCGCGCAGGCCCTAGGTGACCATCCACGGAGACGGAACACTATTAACTCTAGGGGAGCTCTGTCCAGAGAGCTTGACTAACCAGCCATCCCCCACACGGGCCTCCAGATATTTCCACTCGTGGCTCTCGATTTTCTAGGGTACTACAGCCAGGAGTAAACTGTCTGACTCTGCTGGGTGAGAGTGCTTGAAGGGGACCTCGAGGCCCAGGAGGCCTTCTCGTTTCTGCATATACAAGTCATGGACCTCCACAAGCCTGTTCACAGCTGTGACCCCAGGATGAAAAGCACAGCTCCAGCCCAGAAGGTCTCTAAATGTGCCGATCAGAGCTAATCTTGAGTGTGACTTAATTGACTTGAAAGCTGTCTAGGGGATCAATAAAGCATGGTTTGGGGTGTGTCTGGGTGGGGCATGAGAACAGGACCTTGGGGATTATTCTGGTACTGACCGCTTTCTCCTGGGTACTGTGCTGTTTCCATCTCTCTCTGCTTCTTGGCTGCCGTGAATTGAGCATCTCCCTCTGCCATGCCTTTCCGCCGTGGAGCCAGCCAGCCAGGGACCGAACCTCTGAGACTCTAAGCCAGAAGAAGTAGTTCTTCCCTTTACGTTGTTTTCTCAGATACTGAGTTACAGCAGTGAAAAGCAGACTAAAACAACGCCCGTTTGAATGTATGGATGAGGAAAGGCTTTGCCTCTGGGTGAGCAGGGGCCCTGGGCGTGGTGGTAAGCTGCCACGGCTCCAGGCCAGTGGGGTCCAGGGGCCTGCAGCCACTCTCTCCGCCAGCAGGGGTACGGACGGAGCCCGGGTCTTGCCAATAGGAAGCACTCACAATGCACAAATGGGTGAGCTGGTCCTCACAGCTGGGTATCTTACCTTGGGCAATCAAGCACCTTGGAATGGATTTCAGAAAATAGTTCCTAAAAAGTAAAACCGAATGGCCATTTTCCCCTCGCAGCTGGTGTTTGCAGAAACTGAGGGATGCAGCCCCGGCTAGCTGGATGAGGTTACAGGAGGACTAAATCACGGGAAGCATCAGCGAGTGGAACAAAGGGGACGAACACTGGGGTGGAGTCCCAGCTCGGGCAACATCTTACCGGGAACCGAACGCACGACCGCATGCTTGCAAGGCAGGCGCTTATGCCGCTGAGCTAAATCCCCAGCCCCTCTTCTGTACTACCTCTGACCCTCAGTTTTCTCTGTAAAAAACCAGATGGCCATGTGAGGTGTGAAAGAAATGATTTCTGAAGCATAACTTTGTAAGCGAAGCCCTGTAGGTCCTTGAGGAGGGATTACGGTGTCTAATACGTACTCGGCCCAGTTTCAGGGTATCTCAGGTTTTCATAGAGGAAAAGCACTCAGGTGCATGGTGAGAAAATTGAAGGGCTTCGTCACTTTCCAGGGATATGTGGGGCTTGGTGGAGGAAACAGAAACCGCGGGAGGCAATGCGAGCAGAGCGACCCACTGTCAGGAGTCAGGTGCTCCTGAATTGCTGAGTAGGTGGGAGAATGATGCTAAATATCTGGGGCCTCCCCACTGCAGAGAGCACACTCTGCAGAAATATTCTGCCAGGAGGCCACCACCTCTGCCACCATCTGGAAGGTGGGCCGTCAGAGATGCCACAGAGCTTTCCATGCAGATGCGCATGGAGGCGGAGGGCTCCTGAGCGCGGGAGTCGCCATCCTGTCCTAAGGCTGCCCTTGCCAAGCGGGCAGCCTGACACTGACTCACCAACACTAGCACTCTCAGCAGAGGGGCCCAGGAAGTGCCCCTCCCTCGAGTTCCACTTCCTCCGGAGAGCTGAGATTGGCGGAACTAAGTCTTTCTGATTGGCAGAATTAAGTCTCTTCTGTGACGGTGGGTTGCTACTTAAACTCAGCACAAAGGCAGCAGATGTGAATGGTTTCGGGTTCTGGGTTGGTGCCTCAGTGCCTCTCACAGCGGAGATCCAGGGTGGACCAGGGTGGCGTCTCTTCTGAAAGTCCAGCTGGGGCGGGGCACTGCTGCAAGCCCTCTGGGGCTACTGCTGGAGTTCCTTGGGGGTGCTCACCAACTCCATGCACCCCTGCGGGGCCACGCTGGGTTCTGTCGCCTGTTCCTGCAAGATGATTGGGCTGTACAGAGTCTGCTACCAAGGTGGAGACCGCAATTTCTGGGACTAACAAAGGAAGTGACCTCCCATCCCCTTAGTGGACCCTCTCACCACCCAGTGGGTCAGCTGCAGGCCGGCTTCCATGTGGGCGCAGGGCTTCACGGGGGCCTGGGTAACAGCAAGCCCATATCTCAGAGGCCGTTTTCCTGCTGCTCACCTTGCACAGAAGTCTGGGAAAGGCTGAGTCAGTGTTTGACTCAATGGTACGGGTAGAACCCATGTAGGAGGTGGGATGAACGCTAAGTGCCTTTGACCTCAGTGGATGAGACGACAATGAAAAGTGCACAGAGAAACCAGGGCATGGACAGCTGAGCGTGCCCCCAGCTGTCTGGGCACAGCAGCTCAGAGGCCACTCCTCAATCCCACTGCAGGTGCGGGGTCTACACTGACAGACTACGAAGCTGGGCTGTGTGTGGCAGAGCCCTGTAGCCTGGACTGGGAAGCAGCCCTCTAGGACTGAAGGAGGAAAAGGAAGGAGTCATGGGTGCACAGTCTTTCCTCTGAGTGCTAGGCTTTCTGTCCACACGCCACATGCTCCATCCCTCCCAGCCAAGCATCCTAGCTGACGATCTTCTGGTGCTGGCGAGTGTTAATCAAGCAGCTAGCACACTGCACAGCGTACTGCAAACTTTGGGAAATGTGGGCGTTTGCTATTGTACAGTGCATTGTCCTGTTTTCACAGGTGAGGAAACTGGACTAGAAGAACAAGGGGCTCACAACTCACCAGGGGCCAGACTGCCCTGTGGCTGGTTACAGAGCCGATGGTTCCAGTGGGTCTCTTGATACCCACTCATCCTTTCCTTATCCACGAAGAGGGAAATTGCCAGTGAAACAGGAGTCCTTTCCCTGTTTGTACATGTTTGGTTGATGTGTATGAGTTGTTTTTGTGGTTAAAATCATTGCATGTTGACGACTTTGTATGATTTGGGAGAAGAATTCTCACCCAAGCCTTGTAACCTGGAGTAGGTGGGGTGATCATCTATCCTGGGTGTCATTTTAGATTTCTGGTCCTCTGTGCAAGTGGTCCAGAGCGAGTGGTCCCATGCCTCTGTCTGCCTAAAGTAGCTTTAGATCTGATCAACTTTGCCCCAGAGCTGTGGTCCAGAGGGTCTTGGAGATAGCAGATTCCATCTTGTGAGTCTGTATGGGCCAAACACACTGATCTGTTCATAATTTACGTGGAGTTCACACTTCAATTCAGGGCTTGGCTTGGTCTCTCTACCTTGCTCACTGGTTTTTAATCTGACAGATAAAAGCTGGCATGAATTGGATGCTTCATTAACAAGGCTGAAAGGGACAATATTCATAATCAACATGCTGTCAAAGTCTGATAAGGCCCACCAGCTGTGGCTTTGCTAGGGTAGTAGGGCTGCAAGGTCCTGAGGGGTGGGAGGGCTGAGCAGCCCAGCCTGCTGCCAACTCCTACTATGTACATAGCATGAGACCTCAGCCCTGCAGAGCAGTCTTCTGGGACCTCTGAGAGCACAGCCCTAGCTGGGAGTGAGTTGGGAAACCCTCCCCCAGGCTGTGCTTAAGTGGCTCCAAGATGATCAGTGTCTTAGTTACTTTTCTTGCTGCTGAGACAAAACCCAGCACCCGAGGTGGAAAGGCTAATTTGGCTCACAGGTTGGAGGTGTCAGTCCTTAGTCAACTTGTCCCAAGGCAGGATGGCACGGCAGAGGGGCATCCGTGGATGAGAAACAGTCCATGGCAGGCAGGCAGGCAGGCAGGCAGGTCAATAAACACCAAGTCCAAGCCACCTTAGCAGGCTCTTTCTGCCCCTTTCATATCTGAATGGTGCTACTGGGCTTAGGGCAAGTGCCAGAGCAATCAGTGAACTGATTTAGTAATCATACACCCTTCATCCCAGCCTCATGCACTCTAGATCCACCCAACACTGAAAAAGCCACTCCCCCGTGATTGCATGAGGCTTTGGAGGGACATCTAGACATAAGCCATAGCAACCAGTAATCCCAGAAGTCATTGCAGGGGCACACACATTCAAGTAAAACAGGATCCCTCTGCAGGCCTGGATACAGAGCTGTGCTGGACTTCTCATCCTTGCAGGGAGTGATGTGGGCACCTCCCTCGAAATCCTGTGGTACCTCCCTGGGCAGATGACATCACATGATGGTTAGAAGGGAGTTGGGTAAAATTCCCTGATTAAATTGAAGAAGGGGTGGGAAGGACCTGCCCTGGCTGCACATTAGACCCATCCAGAAATGATTAAAACAAAAGATCTAGGCCAGTGTAGATGGTGCACACCCACATACAATGCACAACACACACGCACACATGCAAGCTCCACACAGATGCCCACCACATGGTCTGTGAGCTCTCCGGCTTTTTCAGAACAGCCCACATGATTCTTAGGTGCAGCTGAAGTGGAGAAGCGTGGATGTGAATGAATAAACTTGTCCTAGGGCTGTTTTGCATTGCTTTAAAATTTTCCTATATGGACACTTTAAGATGAATTCACCAACAAGTATTTATTTATCTATTTAATAAAGACACAGTGACAATGACAACTGAGAAGCTGTCAGCCCTTGTGTGGTGTCCAGGCTGGTGACGTATGGGGAACAAGGCAGAGTCCCAGGAACCGTGGCTGGCCTGGGTCTCAGAGCGCGTGTGGGAGGGCAGCTGGAGGGGCTTGATGCTGGCCAGGCCGACCCGGTGATGCTGGAGGGAGTGATTTTAGTCGGAGGTCTGAGGTGAAGGGTGACTTCACCTCCTGTCTCTGCGGTGCTGTGGTCCGGAGGGTGCCTGGTGGGCCAGGCATCCGCGCTGCAGGCCTGTGTGGAGCAGACCCATCACACAGTGTGAAGGGTGGAAGAGCTCAGAGGGTGACACACGGAGGGGCCTCCGAGGCCGTCTCCTTTCCACACTCACGGTGGGTCTGTTCCCGCTCGTGCAGCACTTCTAGAGGAGGTGTGAGACACACCGGCCACTCATCTGAGGCGTGGCCTCCTCGGCCAAGCCCTCCCCAGTAGCTCGAGGCTGCTGATAGTCGCAGGAAGGCCCTGTTCACGCTCGGAGAGCAGCAGGGCCAGGGATTCAGAGCGGCTGGTGCATGTGGAGGAAGTGATCTAGGAAGAGACGGGCTCCTGATAATGTGTTGCGTTTGGTTCAACCCAGCTTCTCCTGCTTACTAAGCTCCTTTCTGGGAGGCAGGTACTCTTATTCCATAAAAGGTGGGGATAATGGCAACTGCACCTCAGCTTTGCTGGCAGATCTGAGTTCAGTCTATGAAGTACCAGGCTCCCTACTGTGCTGGACTGGGCTTTATGAATGACTGCCATTGTCACGTTTGTATCAGTTACCTAGCTTCTTAATGATGCTGAGTAACAAATATCCCAGAATCCAATGGCTTGAAAGAACTGCTATTTGCTTTTTCCAGGAGCTCATGAATTGGTTGACTTGACAGTTCTGCTGTCCAGAGACAGGCTCAGTCGCCTTGGCCGTCTGGCTTGTTATCAGTAGTCAGCTGCAGGTGGGTGAGAGCTGTGGATCCTGGATGCATTCTGCTTGCTTTTCCATTCTCCTCCAGGTGGGCCTCTTTGAGCACCCTCTCAAGATGGCAGAAGAGTCAAAGAGTCAAAGAGTGAGGGGAAAGAAAGAGTCTTCTCCAGCTATTGTTTGGGTTGCATCCAGGGGCGTAACTAGGCCGATGCCAGTCAGGGGACGGGGGTGGAGGTAGGGAGATAAGGAGGTTGCGGATCTGTCAGGCTATCAGTGCAGACACTTTGCCACAATGACCACAGGAGAGAAGATAAATTGGAAGATATCCTGCAAATCTCATGTGTCATTTCTCCTTATCCTGACTGGAGGTGCTGCCTAATTGGAGACATCGAGCTGAGGGTTTGCAAAGCTGGATTTAAGATGATTGCTTGGACAAAGGCCTCGGAGGATTGGGAGCACAGGGCGGCGGCATGAGGATCTAACACTGGGTCCCTGCACTGCAGTAATTAAAATCCAGCAAAATCATAGGACACACCTTAAAACTGCAGAACAGCCTCATTTTTATGAAACCTTTCAAAACGTGGCTGTTGAATGTACATTTTCTTTTGCAGTTTTCTCTGCAGTAAACATCACAATAATTGAGTGTTTGCTGTTTGGAGATCTCTCTTTGTGTGAGCTAATAAAATCCTTTCAGTGTTACATTTCAGGAGACTGTAAGTAAAAATGGCTGCACAGGATTAGCTCTCCCCACTGCCAAGATGTTAATTGCTCTATTTCCCTTAATTGCAGAGTTGGAACAATGGGTCTTCATGGGCAGCTGGTCCCTCCCCGGGAACGGGGCACCCAAGAATGAGGCAAATGTGCGAGTGCGATGGCCATGGGTATAAAAATGATAGAATCTCGAGGACCGGCGGAGGGAGGGACCTGGACCCAGAGGCCCTCTCCCTTGTTGTCTTCCCTTGCAGGGCGTCACTAACTCCTGGGCCATTTGGGGGACAGTGAGTGCTTTCGCCCATGCGTCCCTCCCACCCATCCTGTTAGGGAATTGCTCCAGTCTGCTGTGATACACGGCTGCCTTTGAGGGGGAGTTGCCGGAGCTGACCAGCCTGGGACCAGCTCCCTTCATCTTGGTTTCCTCTCTGGGGGGATGCCCTAGCTGGTGTTTGCTTTTGCTGAAAGGAAGACAGTTTTTTCTGATGAAACCAACAGTTCCTCTGTATGCCAAGCTTGTTTTATGAGATTAAACATTTAAGTTAAAAATTATGAATGCATCCTAAAATGCTGATGGAGTGATAATTTATTTTTATTTTGCATATTTTAAATGGGTGTGGGGATTGTTGTTTTGACGCAAATCCAATTACAGTTCTGGAGTTCTGTCCAAATCAGGGACAATTCTTCCCCAGGTCCAAATGGGCAGTGACAACAGAGCCTCTTTCTGTGCCACTTGGTCCCAAGGAGATGACAAGACAGATCCAGGCTGGGAGGAACTAGGATTCCAGGAGAGTGACAAGGGAATGGGCGGCATGTCACTGAGTCTGCCTCCCCTGAGCACATGGCCGCTAGCCCTGCTGCCCAGCCATGCATGCACCCTCCGTGGTCAGCCTGACTCTACTGCCAGAGCATGGAGCGTAGCTGGGAGACTTCTGCCTGTGCCACTCTCCGCTGCTTTTAGCTAAGCAAGCTAGAGCATCATGGAAAGCTCTCCAAGCCTCAGCGTTGTCATCTGTGAAATGGGCAGGCAGTTGCCCACCCAGCCTGCAGTAGACACCAAGAGAACCCAGAATAGGCCCCGAAGCATAGGGACATCTGTGGGCTTCCTGAACACTCGTGACCAATACGCTGGCCACACCCTCTCTCCTGCCCGAGGCTTGCCTTGCTGGCTTGCCAATACAGTGGAGAGGTTCACCACTCAACCTTGCTTTTGAAATGGTTAAGTCGTGGGCTCACCCCGCTGTGGAATTAGAAAACAGCAAAAGAAGAATCCAAACCCAGGCCTTAAACCAGTGTGCACCCCTCACTGAGCCAGGTAGGGCCCGCTGCCCAGCCTTCTGCAGAGCCTGGGGTTTCCTCTCAGTTCTTCCTGAGCTGTCTGAAGCCCACCAGCCTGGGGTGGGCTCTGGGCTCTGGGCATCCTGGCTTGCCAGAAACCTGAAGGTCACGACTTGGGTTTCAAATGCCACCCTCCCCAGTGGGGGCAGGAGACTCTCGCTAGATGAAGGGAGAAGCACATGCATGGTGCTGGGGTGGGGATGCCAGGCTCTGGCGCCACCAGTATTTCCCCAGCTCCTCATCCTCAACCGGGGACCCCAGGTCACCCCTCGACACATGACGCCCAGGACTGCAGTCAACAGAGACACAAAGATGCAAATCCGGGCTTTTGAAGTCATAATCCTGCCAGTGACTTTGCCTCCAGTTGCTATGGTGATGATTATGTTATCAGGGGATTATCGTTTCCTGTGAAGAACTGGGCGTGAAGACCAAACTCACCTGGAGAAACCAGAGACCTTGCTCATGAACAATCGTTCTGAAAAATTAAAACACAAGAAGGCACGCATTTGCCGACAAGTGTGCGACACAAAAGATTCTTTCATTCTGCCTAAAATGCTTTTCAGGTTTTTAAGTTCAAAGCTTGTGTTAGGACAGAAAATAAGCCATCATAACAAAAGAACAACAACAGAAAAAAACAAAAAAGGAAATTTAATGAGAAACATGACAGGAGACAAGAAGAGCAGAGAAAACACAAAAAGTTGAAATATAGCAGATAACAGAGCAGGAAAATGTTAAAAGAGTTTTAATGAAAGGATTACCTTGAAAAGAACACAAAGGAGAAAGCAGAAATATTTTAATTATTTTATTACAAGAAGAGCCACGCCGTCACCCGTTACCGGTGCAAGTGTGCATGCTGCAGCTCACTGGGGGGACAGTTTCTGGGGTGGTCTGACTTGGAGCTGTTGGGGTGAATGGCCTCACACAGCAGCCAGGGTTTTGCTGGCCAAATGTGAGCAGTCTAGCATCATTTAGCCTTGAATGCAAACGAGAAGGCTTGAAAAGCTATGTAAAGTTGAGACGCACATTTGTGAAGATCTTGGTGTTCATTTAAAACATCTCAAGCAAAAAACTTCTGTCCCATCCCAATTTCAAATTTTCCTTTGGGTTCTAAGACAGTAGCTTGAGTTTTGGTTTCAGGTGACACGGGGGCATCTAATTTGGATTTTATGTGGATTATAGATTCTCTGGATTAGAGAATATTCCATTAATGCTACTGTTTAAGTATATCCTACATAGCAACTACAGACCATCCAAGCTGAGTCTTGTTTGTATCAGTCAGCAATGGGGCAATAATGCTGAGTAACAAGCTTTCCCTACCACAGGGCCTGGGACAATAACTGTTCCTTTCTGTGGGTCCGCAGGTGGGTTGAGGCTGCTGTGGCCAGGTGAGGCTGGAGCTTCTGTCCAGGTTAGTTGAATTCTAGCCCAGCTGCCTCTTCCCGTGGAACTAGTGACTACCCAGGGTACAGTTTCTGGTGGAAACAGGAAGCAAAGCAGCCACTGGGAGCCTTGTGGGCTTCCTGCTTTGGCTTGGGGCTGCCACGTTGTCTTTGTCTAG
>PVJX010022544.1:0-30492 GCA_004027295.1 Dolichotis patagonum
ATACACTGAATACTCTGAAAATTTGAATGAAGTTAAATCTCTCCTCCTTTAGGTGGTCCCAGCAATGGGAAATCTGATTAAAGCAGAAAATGTACTAGAGAAGTAGGGACATTTCCTTGACAAACAATGTGATTTAGAATCTGCTTTGAAGCTGTTGTACATGAGTAATTTGGAAAGGTTTCAAAATACTTAGAATCCTGTAATTAGAGATTGATGGGGATTCTGGTGGGTGCTCAGATATCCAGAATTCTGAAAGTAATATGGACAAAAAAGGTCAAGTGAAGGAGGTTTCCTATAGGGTGGGGACCCTATTGGAAGTTAGAGTAGGCTCCATTTGTGGTACATATTAGAGAAGAACTTGTCTTCATTTTTGCCATGCCATGAGACATATGAAGCTGAAATTAAAGGTGGAAGACTAATTTATCTCATGGTGGAAAATACGAAATGGTCTAGCATTCCGACTGTAGCATGTGACTACTGCTGGTGCTTTTAGGCAGATTTATTATGAAGAGAATTGTGAACAAAAAAGCAGAGCAGAATAATATGAAAAACCTAAATTTTTGCTCAAAATGAATAACATGTAATAGTGAGTCAAAAGGATGGTTGCTAAAAATATAGCCATTAAATAGAAACTGAGTGCTTTGTATAGGATTACGAAAGATACTGTAAAGGACACATTGCAAGCTGAAAAAGATACAAGATTGTAAAACTTAAAGTTGAGAAGAGAGTCCCTTGATTGCCTGTTCCAGAAGAGTCAGGGAATTTGTTGATCAAAATTCGTTTCTCTATTATCAGTCACCCAGGCACTCAAAGTACCTCAGCTATGATCCAGGCAATCTGGCAATTGCCAGCACAGATGACAGACGTTGGTGTCATCTATGATTTTACTGATATACAGAAGTCAAGAGTTGTGGAATTGGAGATTCTTCCACCTAGACTTCAAATGAAGACCTGGAGGCTGACCAAGAAACCCTTGAATGTGCAATGTATGAAGTTTTAGGAATAAAACCTAAACCTTTACTAAGGAAATACGTAGGCAGTGATCAGTGCCAGACCAAGAAGGAAGCTTTGTGGATTATAATCAGCAAAGATATTGGGGTGAAGCTGCCCAAACTTTCTGGAACTACTGTTCCAGATGTAGAACATATGGCCTGAAGCTGTATATGCAGCTACAGGATTTATTGTTTACTCTGATAGGTTTTAGGCTTTCTTTGGTATAATTCTTTTATATCTCATATTCCCATTCCTCCATTTGGAATGAGAATATTTACCCTATTCAGTTGTACCTTTGGGTTATGTAATTTGTTTTTTATTTTTTACAGTGGTGCATAACTAAGAGTTTGCCTAGACTGTTACTTGGCCTCTTGAAAAATGCTGGAACTATTGAGACATTGTAGAATTACAGCATCTTCAGTTGTACCCGTGATAAGCGAATCATGTTAGACCAAATTATGTGATCTTGTGTTTATTTGGAGATTAATTACAGTTTAAAAAATGTGCTTGGTGTAAAGTTGACAAAGGGTGAGATGTTATGACTAGGCTTGGTTGTGTCAGTTTGACTCCTTTGGGAGATATGCAGAGGATTTTTGAAACACTTTTCTGGGTGGTGTCCAGGTGGGTGCATGACCTTGGATATCTCATTTTTAGTCCTTTCCTTTTTGGTAGATTTTCTCTATTTCCTCATTGTTGTGAACTAATTATCTTTATTATGTTACTCTCTACTGTGATCCTTCCACATTGGAGTCAGACAAATATGTAATGGTTCATTCAAAAGTGTGAGTCAAATTAGACCTTTTCTCCTTTAAATTGTAGGTTTCAGTTTTTTTTCGCCCCAGTGATAAGAAAGTTGGCCTACCTATGTGGGATAGAACATTCTACAGTTAATTTCTTTTTGCCGTAGTCACTTATAGTGAAGAGTAACCCCAGGTTGATGGGACATAACTAAATGTTGGAAGCATGTGTATTTTTTTGCAAGTGGCTTTGCTGCCTCTTGGTATCCTCTATACTTCACCAAGTTGTAAAGAGATGAACACATGGTAATAGGGTGTCTTAGGCCATAATTCAACCTTCATTTTAAAGCAAAATTTCAGCATTATTTTGAAGACTAAAGAAGTTAATTTATCTGAATCTCCTAGCCTAGTAGCTTATATTAGTAAACAATTATATCATCAGTTAACATTATTACTTTAGTGTTAACATTAATTTCAAGTCTTAGCCCAGATAAAGCTTTTTTTTTTAAGAAATGTTTCTAGTGAATTCCTTGGTGTTATTTTCTCAACTTGAAGTGTTAAATAAGAATGAAATTTACTTCTGTTTTTATCTTAAAAGTTATTAAATATGCAATCAAAATTGTAGTTTCTCCTTCATGAGGGTTCATAGGAGAGATGTGAAACAATTCAATTAAAAACTTTTTTTTTGCCAGATGTGCTGCATCCATAACCTCTAATCCAACCTTTAAGACTGAAAGTTTGAGGACAGCCTGAATAACTTAGTGTTTCCCTGTTTAACTATATATAAAGGGCCTAAAATATAAATAAAAAGCAAAATAAAACATAGATAATAGAAATTGTGGAGGCAGATTTTTTCCCAAATGAAGAAAGGATCAAGAAATGAAGGGAGTGGGAAAAAGGAGATGAAAAAGAATTATGATGTTTTATACATGCATATCCATTGCCCACAAAGAATGTAACATTATATACTGTAAACATTTACTAATAAAATACAATGTGGGGATTGGAATATATAACTCAGTGCACCCTGGTTTAAAAAAATCCCAGTACTGAAAAATAGTTATCCAATTATTCATAAAACTGAAAGAATAATTTAACTTCTATCTAGTTCATTATTATTAATAATGTGAACTATTTTGCTGAAATATGAATATTCCTGTTGATGGAAAATTTAAGAATAGATAAATGAAAACAGTGTGATAAGATCTATGAGAGAAGAGTTAAAAATCCTAATTTTATGTGTGAAGAAATTATTTTCATGGAAAATTTAGCTTGGCTGTCTTATTCCCTTTACATTTTGATTGCTTTTATGGTATTTAGTTAGGGCCATGATGGATGTGCCTTGTACCACATTTGGGTCATTCATAAAATCCAGGAAGGTAGTGACCCTTTTGAAATTTTATAGGGCATAAGGTTCCCGATCTCATAAATAGTTCTGTATTCAATGTATTTTGACATCTGTGTGTTTTACACAGAGAGCATACTTCTAATAAGGAAAGAAAGGTGTGATGTAAAGATATCTTGATAGTAGTTATTTTTATGCAAGAAATTTTAGTATAAGGTAAAAAATTCTTAAGTTTATAAGGTTTATTTTATGTAAAACACTGCTGACTAAAATATATCGCATTGCCTTTAAAATGAACTAACAAATGTATTTTGAAAAAGTGAAATTAAAATGTCTATTTTATTAGTGCATTACTCTTAATAATACAGTATGGTTTCTCATTGATATCTTTTGACAATACTAAATTAATTTAAATCTTTATAGATATGAGTGATAAAAATAATATGTACTTAATTATCATAATAGTACTAATCAATAGTAGTCTTTTATTTGTCACATTCAGTGTTTTTGACCAATTTTAATTTTACCAACCCTTTGCAGTCATGACAAGCAAGAAATATACTATTGCTAAAATGAATCTAAAATAAAAAAAGTTAGCATTGTAATTCAACGGGGAAAATGCACATATATTTAAATGTAAACATTAGTAAATAACACCTTGTAATTTGAAAATATTTTATTACCAAAATATTGTAGTGTCCTCTTACATATACAGGGGGTATGTGTGCAATTGTAAGAACTAAATGCTGTGTATACATTCCTGATTCTTCTGATAATATCTCAGTAGCTATTCAAGATATTAGATAACAAATCAATGACATGTCAGATTCTAAAATTCCCTGGATTTTAATCTTATAGGAATTCTAGTTTCTCTTGGTGGAAATCTTTGTTAACTATACTTATAATTGTCTTATTGATTTTACTTTTTGGCCCATCCTATTTCACATAAGATACCCAGATTGTGGTTAAGAAACAATTTCACAGTTATTAACACTTTTATCAATGCATATATCATGAGTTACGAAAATCTTTTTATCCAGTGTTTGCAAGCATTGCATCTCACACCAGAATGCAGTTAATTATTTTTAATAATCAATTTTAAATACTAATCTAAATTGGTGGAGTCATAAATATTTTATTCTCAATCACTGATAAAATAGAGTGTTGGTTTTAGTAACATTAGTTAAATACCATATGTGATTTAAAACTGTATATTTTTGTGTCTTTGCAGTTATTTATTCAGTTTGTAACCATGAGTAATTTCACGGTCTACATATTTAGTTTCTGATGGTTTATTTGAAGGAAATTCTGTTTGGTACTCTCATCACTAACAGGTGCTGTGTTAGTGAGCTTGCTGCTTTGTCTCATAATTTTAAGGGAAATATTGATTTACTCTCATTGGTTGAATGTGTCTGGCATTGTTCATGCCAAATGATGCAAATTTTGCAGCATTCTTGAAGTTATTTGATAGATCACAAGAGCCAACAAAGTCCCCCAGGTCTTTATTTCGTATTTCAGAGCTTAAGGTAGAAGAATTTACAGCATACCAAACAACTTGTGCCATGTTGGAATATTCATTTGATCAGCCACAAGGCCAGTTGACTATTTTTTATTTTCTAAGTATCAGGACCATTTTTCATTTCAAAGTACACCGTAAACTCAGTATTGTGAAAACTATGTCCATGTCTTGAACTTTTATATAGTACTTCTCAGTAAACTTAAGAAAAAAGGGGAACTTATATCTGGTTAATCCACAAATTAAAGTAAAGTCAGTTTTCTTGGAGTTACTATTATCATTATGTAGAAATTTTATAGTGACAATAGGAAAAATAATAACAAACAGCAGTCATTATAGAAGGAAACTTCTGGAATTTTAAATTAAAAGGACCTCATTAGCTATGGAATCAGGTACCTGGGTTCTGGGCCTGGGCCTGTATCCATGTAGCTATACAGACATATTTACATCGTGTCAGTTATCTCCTTTATCTCTTTTCTTAGCTCCTCTCCTGGATTGGGGAAGATGATTTCTACAGCTCCTTCATATTTCTCTAATCTTTCATATTTCTTTAAGGAATAGTTTGCATGGAATAAGCATATTTTTATTAAACTCTTCTGCAGATTAAATGAAGAGGTATAGAAATCATTTTCTGAATTTATTCCAATATTATTCCGTTTTCATGGATAGAAAACCACCTTAAAAACATTTTTGTTAAATGTAACCTATACATAGATTATGCCAATTAATAATTCCTTAGCTTTGCAATCTTTTCAGATATAATACTGTACTCATTAGCTCATCTCATCAGTAAATAAAATACAACTTCATGCCAAAAGTTTTTCCTTCTTCCCAATTGTAACCATTATCTTCTAACATGGTAGATTATATTTGTCGTTTATGGTATTGTGACAAAATGGAATCATACAATATGCATTTTTATATTTGCTTTTTCTATATAAAGCATGCTTCTGGGATTCATATAATTTTTCTGATGAGGTAGGAATACATTTCTTTCATAGGTATGTATTACTATGTTGAGAAACTAAGTAAGTTTATCATTTTGACAGGCATTTGATTGTTTCTATGATTTCTGTTCTAAATATATATGTCTTCTCATGTATATCTGTATGTATTTAAAAATATATATACTGTAGCATTGATGTTATATGATATCTATATTGTTAGCGTTAGTAGATAGCAGGGTTTTTTACAAAGTAGTGACCCAATTTATAAACCAAGCAACAATATATAATAGTTCCATATGCTACATTCCTTTTTCAGCAGTTTTGTCAGAATTTTAAAATTTATCCTTTCTCATAGATTAGCAGTGCTTTCTTTTCCTTGAACAACTTTTCATATGTCTATTAGACATTTTTGAAATTTCCCTTTCAAGTCAGGGAAGCCAAATGTTGTAATATGTAGTTATCTAAAAAATGAGATTAATTTTTCCCACTGAAAACAGTTATGAAATCATGGAATTGAGAACCTTTCATAGGTTAATTATATATCCTTGGCAGATGATTCATCATTATTCTGTACTATTTTATGGCAGGCCATTCCATTTGGGGACACCTCAACATGTTATAAAGCTGTTCATACATTGGTTCACAATCTACTATCACGTAATTTGAGTCTGATAACTGAAACTTTATTGTTTAAGCAACATCATTTTCCATATGTCACATTTTTACACATTCGAACGGCGCTAATTCTTTGGTATCAGTTAGACACTTTGTATAAAGACAAACAATTATTTTACAAGCATTGAGTACTTGTTTTATTTAGTATTTTCAGACTTTTACATTTTTTTCCATGGACACAATCAGTTGACATTTACTTTGAAAACCTCTGATGTGTAAAATTACAGTTAATTTTTCAAATATCATCCTAAAAATGCTGAACTGCAAGCACTATTATTTATGATACTTTTAATTTTAAGGATGAATTAAATGCTATAACTAATGGAAAGTGGCTCTGCTCTCATAAGAAAATATTCTATAAAATGTTATGTTATATATGTTTATGACATTTTATATGTTATAAAATATTATATAAAATAGAGACATTAACATGGTATTTTTTAAAAATGGAATACAATACCATGCAATAAGCCTGAAAGGCACTAGGTCCAGATGTGGTGGCAAGTACAGTTATGATCTACCTGAAATTTCTAAATAAGCTTTCTATTTTATATTATTTTACCAACTGTAATCCTTGAATTACTTGTTTTATTTATGCTGTAAAAAGAATTAAATTCTGTTGTTTGTGACAATGTTGATGCAAATAGAGCTCATTATGTGAAATGCAATAGAAATAAGCAGGCACATAAGGGCAAGCACAGCATGGCATCACTCACACATGGAATCTAAGAATTAAGGACAGAAAGGTAGTTTTAGGAGCCTGGGTAGAATATAAGAAGTAGGGGGGAAGGGAAAATTTGGATAATGGATACTAAGTCATAATTAGAATCAAGTTCTGGTGGGCTGTTGGGCAATAGCAGAAGTACAGACACCCATGATGTTCTACACACTTCAACTAGAAGAACAGATTTTGAATATTTTCCTATAATGTTAGAGTACATAGATATGTTTACTCTGTTTTAAACATCATACAATGTACACATGTATTTTGGGGCCACTTAAATATGTATAAGTATTATATTTTATATAGCAGTTGAAACATAAATTTAGAAAACAGGTGGGCATCCCAAACATTGAGAACAGAAGGTGCAGAGTGCTGACTGGAGAACAGGTTAATGTGCTTGAGAAGTGATGAGGAGGTAACTCATTCAAATGGCGGAAGAGAGGAAAAGAGAAAATGAAGAAAGGCAGCAAGCTCATGGAAGTCTTAGGTTGCTGTCAAGCTTTTACTCTCAACGGAATGGGAAACAATTTGTGAACAGAAGAGTGGCTCACTGATATATACATTTGTGAGATATATATATATATATATATATATATATATATATATATATATATATATATATATATATATCACAAAATTACCGTGGCTGCTGTATTGATTAGAGCCACCTTAAGAGAAATACACTCTGATTTTGTGATGTGTATGTCATTTGAAAGAAAAAGAAAAAAGGTCATATTTCAATTATGGGAATGAAGAATTAAGGCAAAAGGATGCTTTCTGTTGAAGTATTTTAGTATATTCAAAACATATTCCTTAAATGCCTTTGAGAAATCAACTTTATGCAAGATGTCTTATAAAGTGTTAAGAGTTGATAGGCAATTGAGATCATATCCTATCTTGAAGGCACTTACAATTGATCTGTTATACAAATTCAATTTAATATTAGGAGAATACAAACACGGAACCCAGAAGAAAACCATAATTTAAACTGTGGTTACTGTGAAATTGAACTCCCTTTACTTTTTAAGGAATACTCTTCTAGTTTAACCTAACTCCCATCCTTTTTTCCTCATTTATCATCTCATTAATCTTTATACAGAAAATGTTTGTTAGATATTAGTTTGTGGGAAAACTCAAATAATTTCCTTTAAGTATTTTATTTGCCTTTCTCTTGAGTTCAGAGTAGATTAGAGGTAAATGATAGGGAGTTAATTTTGCAGTATTATTTCTCTTTTATTTCTACCTTTTTGTCCATCCTCCTTCTTTGACTCCTCATTTGGTTCTTTGTGGTTTCACCCTAGAATTTACTCTATGCCCTAAATATGACAGTTAAATAGGTTTTATTGTTTATGTTTATCTCTTTATTCCTTTTCAACAGGGAAAATAATCTACAAATTCTCTTTAAGTGTTTCCATTATTTTTGTTTCACATGATCTGTAATCTTGGAATTAAAAAGTTTGTTGTGAGAAAAACAAACCTTCATACACTGGCAGAATGTATAACCAATATGGAAATAAATATGGAGAATCTTCAAAATTCTAAAACTAGAAGTTTCATTTAAACAAACTATTTTCCCCCCAGTATCTTTCTGAATGAGTTAAAAATACTATATTACATTAATTTATGTATACTCATGTTTATAGTAGTAGAACTCAAAGTAGCTACATATTGCAAGTAGCCTATATGATCGTCAACATATAAGTGGATAAATGTTGAATGTACACACAATGAAATACCACTCTGCCATGTAGTAGGATAAACTTTAGTCATTTGTAAGAAAATGGGTGCACATTGAATCCACTGTGTTAAATTAGGCAAATCAGAGTTACAAGCTTAATCAACAAGTGGTTTCTTTTATATGAGAAACTCAAAATACAAGTAAAGACCAAAATAAAAGATAGATAATAAAAAATAAGAAGCTAGATCTTTTGAAAAAGGGAATGGTTCCAGGAGGTGCAGGTCAGGGAGTATAGGTGGAGGGAATGGGGAAGTAAAAAGAATTAAGATGTGTTATGTACATGTACCGACTTACGATGGAAAATACGGTCATTATGTACTACAAACATGTACTACTAAAAACCAAAAATTTTAAAAATTTTTTCTCATCTTGGTTATATTATAGATTATATACATTATTGATACTATGCTGAATGAGGTTGATTTTCAAGTTGTGATTTAACTTTTGGCTTAATGTTTTCTTCTCAGTAGTTTCTGCTATGAATTCATTGAAATGCTACAAATTTGCCTGCCCTTTATTGAGCTGCAGTTCTTCAGTTTGTAACATGACTTCAATAGATGGTTTGTTCATTTAGTGATTTTGAAATAATTATTTTATTTTAAATTTACTAGTTCATGGGAATGAAATAACTAAGTAGGCTCTAACGTTATTCCTAATTATGAGGAGAGACTATTTAGACGTGGCATTTGTACCTGAGAGCTGCTGCAGAAATGGGTTCCTCCAGTTACCCTTCCTCCAAATTGCCAGCCTCTACTTTTTCTTGTGACACAAATGGCGAAGGAGAAAATGTTAATTAGAAAGCTTTTCAAGATTAATTTTTTTCATTTTCAGAAAGTGAAGTGTTCACCACTTTCCGTGTTAAATGAGGTTCCTCGTTTGGCAACATAGGCTTTGCTGCAGTAATTGTGTGCTCACAGCAAATACTTGATGGTGGAGAAGACAAGTGCAGAAAGCAATTTTTGCAATAGCCAACCAGAAAAGCCTGTTCTGTTCCCAATAAATTAATGGATTTAACCTTGCAGCTGTAGCAGTGTTATTATGCAAATATTCTCTGACTTTTATGAAAGCCAACTGATTTTCAGTAGAGAAAGTCGTTTCTTCTTCAGAATTCTAACTGACTAGATAATTGACACACTGTATAACCAATTTAAGTGAAGGAAAATATATTTTCAGTAAACTTACTGTTTAATTTTATGTCACAGTATTTTCAACAATTTATTTAGGCTTTATTTAGAACAATAATATTTAGCTCACTAAATTTCAGTGTCACAGACAACCTCCTAGAAAAGGAAGAAATAGAAAATATTGCATGTTTCTTTGTGGTATGTTTGTTTTAACTCAGAAAGGAAATGCATCTTTGTTACTCAAGTATAGTGGTCTGGTCATATTGAATGTATTCAGCACAGTGTATTTGGATTTGATTCATGATAGACTAGAGATTCATGTTCTAATTATTTGATCAAATTGATAGCTACTTTGGTTTTAGAAACTGATCTGGCATTTACTTCATATATAAAACACTCACTGGGTAATTGGCCAATTGTGAATATCACTCCAAGTACTCTTCATGGGATTGAAGTTCCATGACTAATAATGTTTTTGATGATTTAAAAATATTTTGAATAGCAGTGAAATTGTAGGAAAGTTGGTGAATTCAGTGTGTAAGCCATTGTCAATAAATGAGACAACATTCATCTTTAAAATTAGTACAACCACTTTATATGAATAAATTGCATGTATTACTTATAGTTTTTGATGTGGCTACTTTTATATTATAATATATTATATTATAATATTTTATATTATAATATATTATATTATAATATTTTATATTATAATATATTATATTATAATATTTTATATTATAATATATTATATAAATATATCATATTAATATAATATATAATTAATATGATATATAATTAATATAATATATTATTAGTATATGTATATATACATGTCTTTTAAATGGGTGCTAAAAATTTTATAAACCATTATGTGCATAAACACATACACGTACACATACAGATTCAAATGTAATACCTGCAGCTATTTAATTGAAAGAGCACAGATCTTTGAGTCTGAACTTCTACCTCTATGTCATTGATTTTTTAACCTCTTAAGGTATTTATTTATAAGTAACCTCTAAAGGTATTTATTTATAAGTAACATTTGATAACAGTCTGTGAGACCATACATATGGAGGAGTTTTATTAACTTTAAATCACAAAAGTAGATATATTCATGGTCTTTATCTTTCAGCAAATTTTTAGAAACTAACATTTGCCTCATTATAACACATTAATAATTGTCATATTTATACTCCAAATATGTTTTGAATGTTTTCTTATTTTTAAAATTTTTATCAATCTTACATCAAATTCTTTGCTTTCAGGTTGCCACACCTTGCATTTATACAAATGTCATTTATCTTGTTAACATAACAGTATATTCTCAATCTACCAGTGAAACATCACATAGACAATGCTCATTCCATAAGAATCAAGTAAAGCTAACTTTTTTGTTTTAGCTATCACAGTAGTGCCATAGATCAGTGCTTTATTCATGTGCATGTGGTGATGATGTAAACAAACCTACTAGGTCATCAGTCATGTAAAATTATAAGATGTACAAATATGTACAGTTTACAATAATAATAATAAATGATCATGCTACTAAAAATATAAAATTTTTATCATGCAGTGAATCAATAGGAAACATATTTATAAAAACTAATGAGGACCTGACATTAACAGACATAACATTCTAAAAATTCTGGCTTACGTGATTCGATTTATGAAGACTCTTGATTCATGATAAAGTCATCATTTTTCATGCACATCCTTTATCTAGCTAGACTTCCTTCCATTTTTTTTTTTGTAATTTTAATCATTTCCTGAATAGCTCCCTACCCCGATTCACTTAGGTCTGTGTAAATTATTCTCCTCAGTTATAGGTTTTTGCTTTCCTTAGGCCTGCACTGATTCTCCTGAATTTGGTGTTCATCATTTTGTTGCTTGGAACCCTTGTGGTGGTACACATAAGTTTTTGTCTTTAAACAATACTGTTTAATTTTATATGCTGTATGTTTTATAATCATATCTTCTCTTGGGATTCACTTGTTTTTTACACTCAAGCTTGTATCACTGTGCCATTTGTATCATGGCCTATAACTGACATCAGTTGTCGCAGTTATAGTCTATAATGTGAATATATCATTATTAATTTGTTTTTACCTTTTCCATGGTATTTTTCCACTTTTTTGATTCTAAAGTAGACAGTGCTTCTATAAACAATTTATAATCTTGTATTATTCATGGTAGTTATGTTATATATAGCTTATAAGAACACTGAATTAATGAATGCTAAATCATTGCCCCTAGAGGAACTACAGGGTTAATTAAGTTCATGATTCCCTAATCAAAACATTTTCATCAAGGAATCAATATGTAACCTGTTTTATGGTGTTTCTGGTTAAAGACTATGTATAGTTAAGGAGTGTGTGTGTGTGTGTGTGTGTGTGTGTATATATTTTAAACAACTATGTTTATCTAACATACACACAGTATTTTCTCCATAAAGGTACATTCTAGCCTTCTTAGCAACACTAGATCATTTTAAGCAGTAAAATCACACACCAAAACCAAGCAGTAAAACAAATAACAGAACTCCACAAAAATAAAAATGACACTGACTAGACAATAAAAAGGGTACTTGTTTATAGTATGAGACCTAAACCAATACAATGGTCCATATCTTTCTTCAACTTTGCCTGATAGTACTCATAATTACATTCATATGTCTGCAAAAGGGCACAAGTGCAGCAACTCATAGTTTTGAACTTATAGATAAATGTTACTTAGTATGTGAATTTCCATCTCTGGTCCACAGAACATGATCAATCGTATGACTTAGAACTGTGCTTTTCAAAAATTACATTGATAAAAATCACTTGAAGAACTTTGTAGAACTCATATGCCCTCCCCTGTAACCTGAGATACAGATTTAGACAGTCTGGAGTGGTACCTGAAAATTTAAATTTTTGTTGTTTGTTTATTGCGTTGTGTTGTGATGTTCTTATTGTTATTTTTTGTGATTCCAGAAGTCAAATCTAGGGCCCTCACCTTGCATGCAAGACAGGCACTCTACCACGAAACTATATTCCAGTCTAAGAATTCGTATTTTCAACCAGCTTTTGGGTTATACTCTAAATACCACTTTATGAATTACATTTGCAGAGCTCTCTGTTAACAGTCATAACAATTATTAAGGTATATATATTTTCCCTGGAATTACAAGCTCAAAGATTGTGCAAATCACTATGTCATAGTTTATGCTTACATTGAACTTCACATGCAGGATGCTGGAATTTTTTCCAAAGTGTCTGTACAAATTTATATTCCACTCATAAATGTTATAATTTTTTCATATGATTTCTAGCACTTGTAGTCAGAGTTCTTTATTTATGGCAATCATTTTGTGGCTATTTGCATTGTACTAGCCACTGAGAAAGTTGAATACCTTTCCATTGTGTTTGTCCTATACGTCTCTCTTGTGCAATATTCCTGTTCAGATCTTTCCCCATTTGTCATTGTACAATTACTGGTATGCTGCTATATTAGTAAATGAGTGTGTTTAAAATTATTATATTTTGTCATTGAATGATATCTTTTATTAATGTATATTGGCTCTTTTAAGGAAGTTTTGTTTGCCCTATATTACAAATTGACAATTATTTTCTCTTAGTACATCAGTCATTTTACTTTTGTTTTTCTTGAAAAGTCAACTATCATTTTAATTTAATTCTTTATTTAAAGTATGTTCACTTTTCTCCTTGGATGTTTTTAGATTCAGTGTGAGTGCCCCTAATCCAAATATCTAACATACAAAATTCAAAGTACTATGAAACTGGTAACTTTTTGAGAGCTGACATGATTGCACAGTGAAAATTTACACATTTGACTTCATCCGATGAGCCACATTAAAAATGTATGCTCCCTAAATACATTGTATCAAGTTGTATATGTTGTATCAAGTTGTAATGTTGTATCAAGTCAAGACAAACCTGAATGAATTTCATTTTTAGATATGTTAATCCCATCTCTGAAATACCTCATTTTCTATATGAAAATATTCTAAAATTTTTTTAGTATCCCAAATCTGAAACACATTTGGTCAAGCATTCTAAGTAAAAATATTCAACATATAATTTATTTATCTTTGTTGTGTTGAAGAATTGTAGTGCTCTGTCTCGATATAAATTTCTCTTATAGTGCTTAGACTTTATTGTGCATCCAAGCTTTTTCATTAGTATCCTATCAATTCTGGTAACTTCTATTCCTTATCTGTTCTAATAGTACCTTTCTTTCATTGTCTCTTATTTCTCCATCTGTTATTCCAGTAGAATCTTAATTTTCCTTCCCAACCCTTGTGTTTTATGTGCTGATCCTACATATTGTATCTCTTGGTCTCTCTGTACTACAGTGTAGATAATTTCTTTATATATTTTTTCTATTTCACTGGTTTCCTTTTTGAATTTGTGTAACCTGCAATTAAAACTGGTGGAGTTCAAAACTTAGTCATTTTTAATTCTAGAACTTTTTCAGTCCTTTAGCAAATATGCTGATTCATAGCTGATATTCACTTTCTTCTTCTATTGACTTTTTATAAACATATCAAGCATACTTTATGTCCTGTATATTATTATTACAATGCTGAATTATATGTGTGGCTCATATGTGTGGCTTCCATTGTATTACTGCTAGATAGTGCTGCTCTGGAAATTGAACTACATTCTTCGGACAGTGAGATAAAGGGAGATAAAATAGTAGGAGTTTGAAACCTGTGACCAACAACCTGACCTGAATTAATTTCCTTAGACTTTTATTATTTGAAATAGAAACTTCTTTTATGAAGGAGAGAAATAAGATTTAAAAGTGGATGCAGAGAAATTTATAATTCCACATCTAATGTACTATCAGGTCTTACTCAAAGGAATGTAAAGTCAAGTAAGAAGAGACAGGAGAGAACAATTGGAAGGACAACTGCATAGTTATGTTAAGGTGCAAGAAGGGGAGGGTCTTTCTGATGATGGGCAGTTTCACCTGAAATCGGAATAAAGTGAAATTTCTGTCACGTGAATGTCTAGAAGAGAGTTTTGAAAGGTAGAATAAAGGAAATGAGGACACGAACAGCAGAACTGCACGTGTGAATTATCAGATTTTCTGAGAAAGCATCATACAAATAACTACTTGAACTAAAATATACATAAACTGTTGCCTCACAATTCCACATTAGTTTCAGTAACAAACAAAATATATTAAGTATATTAATGTGTATTACATATGCACACTGATGACTATAGTTGTGAAATTTTTAGTGATAAAGCTCTACCAAAAAATGTAAGTATCTACCAGTGGAATTGAATGGTAGAATAAATGAAAGCACAACACTATTAAATATTATCCAGCCATAAAAATATGTAATATAACCATAATTATTGATATGGGGAGCTACTGTGTGGCAAATTCCAAACAGGAAAGTAAGATGTAGAATACTGTGCATATTACCATTGTATTTTTATAAAACTATACAGAATAAATCCTAAAAATAAGTGTTACAAATTTTAAAATACATAAATGATTATTTTATCATTTCTGAAAAAGATGAACACTATATATTGGATTTCTGACATGAATCACTGGAGTTGAAAGTAATGGAGATTTAACTAGAATACCTGTGATATTTACAAATCTGAATTATATTATTTCCTTTACAATGTGTAGTAAGAAATAATTCTGTATTTTAATTTTTGTAATTTTTTATAAAAACAATATTAAAGATACATTAAAAATTAAATTTAAATTATTTTGTAGTATGGCTTCTTTATGTTAGATTTAGAAAGAAGCCAAAAATTCCACTTAAATAGAAAATTTAAATAAATGAAAATTTCTCCAGAGGTAAGAATGCTGAAATTGTTATTTTTTCTCTAGATTTATTATACTTTATTTTAAAACTATATAGAATTAAAATATCAAGATAATTTAAGAAGATGAGATAATTTTATTATTTTTTATTATTTTTTGGTACAATTTGGATACCTATAATAATCATAGTTATCATAGAAAATTTGCACATGTGTATGATATCTTGATTTCTTTGTTTTAAAAACTACAAAAAGTAACAGATATTATAAAACTCTATTATATTGATAAGAAGATGAATAGAGCTTCTATGTATGTATACTATATCTCTTTTGGGGGTTAGGGAGTCCAAAAACTATCTCTTCGTAACATAAAAGAATAAGAACATAAATAGCTTTTCAAAGAATACTTTAATGCAACTTGACAATTTTTAATCTTGCTTTAATATAAAAAACTATTATCCATCACACTATGCATGCAATTTAAAGTGATATTGAGAACTTTTTTCTCCAGAGCTATCGATTGTACAATATTCAGGCTTTTAAAAATAGCTTAGGTTTTTACAATTATATTAGGGAGATTTTTATAAGAAACATTGAGATTCACTTTACTTTTAATATAACTTTTATTTGGCTTCAATGTATTTAAGGAATATATAGCCTTCTTTTTTTTCTTATTTCCTTATAAGCCAGTACTTTTTAAAAGATACATTGCATTTTAGCCTATATTTTTTTCTTTTTAAAATCATATACCCTTCTTATTTCTTGGGATATGTTAGATCACATTTTTTCTCTAATAATAATATCTTGAATTTAAAGTAGCATTTCATATACAATTATAGAAACATACTTAGCATTTCCACAATTTATAGCAATTTAAGATGGGGTGACTAATGCATATTCCTTTACTTTATCAATAGAAATTACAAATCAATTTTTAAAAAGCCTGAATATTAAATCCCTGGGCATGGTGGCACACTCCTATAATTCCAGCATTCGTGAGGCTGAGGCAGTTGGATTGTTGCAAGTTTGAGACCAGCCTGGGCTACAAAGTGAGCCCAAGGCCAGCCTGAACTGCATAGTGAGATGCTGTCTCAAAAAAAACAAAAAAATAAACAACAAACCAACCCCCCCAAAAAAAAACCTGAATATTCAAAATTTTTAACTTGCCACAAACCTTTGCAAAATATGTACTTATAAATACATAAATGTGATTCATAAGTTAATTTTTGCTGTAGGTATCTATTAAACTTGTATAATTGAATTTAAGCTTTATAAGCTAGTTTCAGTATTTGCATACAGTCAAAATAATACAATTAAATTTTTTCAAAATAATCAGACTTTCCAGTTATTCTAAACTTTATGTCTAGATAACTGATGGTATTCGCTATTTAAGTAAATTGTAATCAAGTTAAGCAATCTTTTAAAAATATTTTATAGGATAAATATGACAGCTTATTGATGAGAAATTTTCCTTCATGACTGTGTTCTACAATTTGAGAATTTTAGCCAGGCCTTGGTAGATATTTGTTGACTAAATATGTGGTTCTTTCAAAAAGCAATGCATATATTTGATCAAAATTCTTATAAAATTTTGAATGGAAGATGACTTCCTTACTATGGTGAGGACTCTTACTCAAAGCAATAAACTATATGCTGAAATACTTATCTATTAGACATGGAGTAAAGTCCTAGTAAAAGTAGTAAAAAAATACAAAGATTTCTTGTTGAAACAGAAGTTAGGAATAAACAGTATTTTACTTTGATATCATCACTCAGTTTTCCTACAGCATGATTAGCTTCTTGATCAAATTTTTGACCAATTCCTCTAATTTTTACATTTAAGATTATGAGGAGGTGCTCAGGTTTTATTTGTGAGTTTGGTCCAGTGTCATAGTTTACAAAAACAAACAAACAATCCCAAAACAACAACAACAATAACAACCCAGCAATACACTGAATAGTCCCAAATGTAAATTTCAGGCTTCATTTTCTTTCTGATTCTCTTTTAAGCAGGTACTTTTTAAAAGTACCTTGAGTCCTTGAGTCACTGTGTCTAAACTGCAGTTGATTCCAAATTTAACTCTCATTTTCTGTTATGGCCCCTGATCGATTTACTTACACATAGTGCCTGAAACAAAATTCTTAGAAGGTAAGTCAGGACATTTCATCACTCTGCTTCCTCTGTCCACACTTTTCATGCCCCTGAGAGTAAAATCCAAATTGCTCAAGTGGCCTACAGCGCTTGCACAGTGGAGTACCTGCTCTTTTGCTCACCTTGTTTCCTCACTCTATTCAAGCCTTCTCTCCAGTTTACCTTCTCACTTGGTCAGTTGCTAATCCTCCCATCCCAGATGTTTTTTGTAATTGTGAGTACTTGGGCCTTAGATGTGCTTCTTTTTGTTCTGACATATTGTGTTATTGCTTTACTTGTCTGTTATTCCTTTAAAATCTTGTTAAAAACAGCCTATACTTCTACCCACTACTCACTATACACTCCATATCCCTTACTCCAATCTGTTTTTTCCCCATAAAATTTGGTATGTTGGCATAGCAGATATTTACTTGTTTGTTTATAATATATTTTATCCTACTGGATTTATATTTGTTGTGCTTACAATATTTTGTAGGATCTGATGTGGGAAAAATGTAGCTCCTGATCTGTTAGATGTCAAATGTGCTGAATTTGTGTTCTCAAAACATTGAGGAATGAAGTTGCGAACCAAAGGAGGAAGTTAGGAGAGTTTTATTGGACATAAAAGGGTAGTAAAATAGCTCTTGTATTTCCAGGAGTGGTGCCAAATGTGTGGTCACCCAGGTCCTTTGTCAGGGACAACTTATATTTATATAGCAAAATCGCAGTGAGGATACAACATAGGTCAAACTACAATCAACCTGTAAGATTTCAGGTGCAGCCGCTTACCTTATATTGATCCAACAGGGAAATGAGTGATGTAGCAAGCATGTATGGAAAAATAAAGGCATTCCGGGGAAGGCAGGGAAGTATAGTTTGGGACATTGCGATCATTCACCTATGTATCTGGTGCCTACTTGGCCACAGTAGACCAGGTGGTATTGATTGCAGTATAAGCACAAGTTGCTGTTTGTCTTGCAGGGCTGGCCACTGCATCTCCATCCTAAGATCCAGTTCTCTTCAAATTTCCCTCCAGTCGCAATTCTGCTGCCTCTGTTGTTGTTGTTGTTTGGTTTTTGTTTTTACTTTCTTGAGGGCTCAATCCTTCTCTCATTGCACATTTATTGCTAACGTATCTGCCTATTATAGATCTGAAAACTATATATGGCTACTAACTTATGGTTAGCCTTGTGTAGTTGTCTGCTGCTAAATATTAACAATTGACTCTGGTAAGGATGGAGTGAACACAGAAAATTAAATACAATTATTATTAAGTGAGGAGTTTTGAGTTCTTACTACCTTCACTTTCAATATAACTTCTATAATTTTATCTATATTAATGTAGTCTTGAGTTTATATATTTTCATTAATGGATGTGTTTAACAGCTTGTATCCAAAATTCCTGAATATTTAGCCATTAGCTTCCATAAGCTAGAAAGAGTCAGCCCCAATCTCTGAGTCCTGACTCTACCACTTAGGAATTATGTGATTTTTGGATAAGCTACTTAGTTTTTCTATAGGTGAGGGTTTTTATTCTATAAAACAGGTCTAATATTCATCACTACCTCATTGAGCAATAATAAAGATAAGTTTATTGTAAAGCACTTGATAGGCAGTTACTAAATCTTAAGTTTTTATTTCAATTATTATGTCAGTAAGTTTCATATAGAAAATAAAATAGTCTACCAATTACAGAAGCCAAAAACATATGAGAGACAATGTGAATAGTGGATAAACATATCTTTTATCTTTGTTGTGAACCTAAAACAATTTAAAATACAATGAAATTCTCTATAACAGTATCTGGCACACACAAAAAAGTATCTTTCTATTGGTTATTATTATTCCTGGATGAAATGTGTAAGGCAGATTTACTTGAGAAATTACAACAAGTATTTGAATAAGTGAAAATATATTTTATGTTTGGGGAAGAACTAAATATTGTACTGATGCAGTTTTACAGACTTCCTTAAATATAAAGCGCAATGATGAAGACAGATTTGCATGGGTGGATGTTAAAAACTTGTCTTTTTCTTTATCAGTGGTCACTGAATCTTTATCAATGGTCACAGTTTTATTGGTATATTCATGCTTGACCTTGGTGAAGACATTTAATGTGTTATCTTCAGAATCTTCATGTGTTAAGTTTCTTACAGAACAACAACAAAAATCTCTGTATTAGAGTTGTTATAAGAACACTATCAGGAGGCTTCAAAAGGGGGATTGTTTTGAGTTTGAGGCCAGCCTTGTCTACAAAGTGAATTCAAACTTTGAACTGAACAGTGAAACCCTGCCTCAAAAAGACCAAAAAAAAAAAAAAAAACCCAACAACAAAAGTCTAATAATGGATATGAAAACACTTTACGAGTGGCAAGGTAATAATAGATGTTACATGATTATTAATAAGAATAATAAAAACAATAAGCAAAATATTTGCATTATTTTTTGTGACTCCTTAACCCATTTTTCTCATAAAACTGATAGTCTGCTAATAATCATTCTGAAGTTTATGTCAATTTGGCTTTGCTTTTTTTCCCATTTTTTCTCTATGACTGGTTTATTCTTTTTCTATAATCTTTATTAATCAGAAGAGCCTTCAACCTTCTAAATCCATAAGAATAGGAATTGTTCGGTGATTTACTGTTTGAATTCCTTCTCATTCTTTAACCATTGGAGCCATCTAGTCCTGTTCTATCACAAAGTTCCCCAGTTTCCTTCTTTTTTCATTCAGTTTGTTAATCCCTTGCCTCCCTAGGGTTGTCTGTGAGTCAGCAGTGTGAACTTTGTCCAGGTGTTTGCTTGAGATGTACAATGCCAGAGTATACCCAAGACCAAGGTTCCCAGTTAATTCTTATTCATATTAAATTTCAGTAATTTGAAATTTAAGTTGTCATAAATGTCTTTTGTCATAAATGTCTTGCTCTAATTTGTCATAAATGTCTTTAGGATGAGGACATGGTGAGAAGAGAATTATTCCATCTTATCTTTGTACCTTCTGCAGAGCCCTGAATCTTCAAATGCTTTGCTCATTATAAGTGTCCAGTAATTGTGTTGACTGGAATTGAATTTTACTTTTGATATTTTGAAGTCAGGAATATCCACTTTAGGAAAACTCAACTGTTAAAAAAAAATGTTCTAAAGTCAGAGCAAAAAGAAAGCTCTCCTTATTGATGTTACTCACATCGGCTAATCAATATTTCTTGGTCATCAACTACTGTACTTTTTCATGCATAAAATATTAGTATAGATCCTTGATCTTGTAAAATGAAAGATCTTGAGTCTAACCTTCACCTTCAAAGAATTCATTTAGATAACTGAATCAAAATGTGGTTGCTTTGTCATCCTTGTAAATATTTAATATATGCTATTAGAAGTCATGACAGAACTTGAAGGCATTGTGCATCCAAAAAATGACTGGTAAGTATCAAGATGTGATTTCATTAAATTATTTAAAAGGATCAATTTATCATGTGTCTTGATTTTCTAGAAAATGGTTAGCAATATACCACAAGAAATACTTTCTTATTTATAATTTAATTTAAAATGATTATATGCTATATTTTCTCTTAAATGATTGTGATGTTTCCCTTTCATAGTTAATTTATAAAATTCTATCAAAAATCAAAATATATAATAAATGGCAAGGATTATGAGTAACATTAAATTCATTTATTTGTATGTATACACAGTTGTTATGGATTAAATTAAGCACATCTTTAATTGTGGGTGTGTCTTACCTAGAAAGTTTTCTAGCCTCTACTAAGAACTGATAAGTGCTTAGGGAACAGAAACTAATTTTAGCATTAGCCTAAGAAAAATGTAATTAGGAAGGCTAATCTGCTGAAAAGTACCCCCAGCCAAAATCCCATTTTTATGTAATGCCATTTTAATGAAGATGGCATTTTTATGAAACGCAAGTGACTCAGACTTGAATGATGCCTGTGAGCCTTTTATTTAATCTTGTTTTACTTAATTTTTATCCCTAATTTGTTAATATAGGGATACAGTAATAACACTCTACTCTTCATTTTTGATGTAAAATAAATTTTTAAAGAAAATTGGTAATGTAAATGTTAATTTTACTTAACACATTTTTTTAAACAACAAATCTAGGCCCTAATGAAGTTTCCAAACTGGGAATGTGTGAGTGTGTGTGTGCACACACCTGTGCCTGTATGGTGTGACACTCATAAGTAGAAGGACTTCGGGGATTATCTCAAGTCTCACTGCCTCTTTCATGAACATGGATAACTGAAGCTGATATTGTATGACTTTCCTTTTTTCATAAGGCTAGATATTTTGAATTTAGAAATTGAGTACTAAGGACAATTTAAATGCTTGATCACTCTATTAAAATAATATCTATTATTGCTTCCATAATTTATGTATTCTTAATTTATTCCAGGAATTACAGTAGGTATTAAGGCTTTTAAAAAGTTTAGTTCCCTAAACAATAAAATATGAAGTATCTTATTGTTATCATTTCATAGATTATAAAACTTAAACTCAAGAAATTTAGGAATAAACTAGTAAACAGACCAGTTAAGATATGGTTATGTACCACTATAAAGCTAGTTGAAGAACATGTAACCAATATTTTGTAGAGTCTCACTGAAAATACTTGCACTTAAGTTTCATGCTAGAAGCTACCATGACAGTACAACATGTAAATGTCATTGTTTTTATTTTGAGTTTTTTGGAAATGAATTTGGGGCTTTAAATTTAGTGTCACTACAATATGTTTTCAGGTTGAGATACTTACTTTGAAACTCAAAATTATATGAATGTTTAAAGCCATCTGTAAAATATATGAAATATAACTCTGATTTTCTCCTGTGCACTTATGTTTATATGAGAACAGGTAATTGCATAAATTGTCCTTAGGAAGAAAATGCTAATGATTTACTCAATTATTTGTCAATATTTAAATTTTTACAGAAAAAAAATCCTCTTTCTAATTTTAGCCACTATGTTTCCATTTTGTCAATCTAGGTTGATTTTACCTTTTGACTTTATTGCAAATATGATGCTGAAATTTGTCATCAGCACTATTCTTGTGGATTAATTTTGATCAAGGATATAACCTTTTAGTTTCCTGAGTCAACTGAAGAATTAACATGGACAAGATGAGGCATATGAATTCCTGTTTTGCTACTTTGCAAGTATATCTTCTACGGTCACTGTTTTCAAACAATGTGATACTACTACAAAATTAATTTGAGATTCTCAAAGGAACATCACTGTTATTTTCAATTTTTTCAGGAAAATACAAGACCTACAACATCTTAGGATACATTTTAGACATGCAAACTACTAACTCAAAATATTTCAAGTTTAAAAATTCCTTTGTGCTGCATTCCTTTTAGTAATGCTGTATCTTCACAAAATTAAGTTTCTAAAGTGTGTTTGTTACAAAGTAACTATCATACAATTGCAATGTGGAATAGAAAATAAGACTCGGAGTGTCTGCTATCATTTCAGTTGAGGAACTAACACCTAACAAGAGGACAAATCTCATTAGTTGGTAATTGAAGTTATTGAAAAATTTTTTAAAATTCCTTCTTATGAATATATACATATGTATCATATATCTGTTTTTGAAACATTTACTGTTATTAGAATATAAATTCTTCCATAGCAGTTTAAATCTATCTAAAATATAGAACTGTTATCTATTTCATATATATTAAATAAGCTGTGATGAAACATAACTCATATTGCATATATTTTCCCACTTAAAATGTACAATTCAGTAGGGTTTATTACAGTAACAGATTTTTGTAATCATTGCAATAATCAGTTTTATAAGATTCTCCTTCCTCTCTCAATTTAAAGCAATTGCATACACACCAACTCCCAACACCAGAGAATTACTAACGTGTAATTTTTTTCAAGATAAATTTGCTTTATCTGAAATTCCACCTAAGTGTAATCATAGGCTATATAGATGGCATTGTGTTTAATATGTTTCCAAGGATCACTTATGTGATGTTATGTATCACGATTTTATTATTTGGTTGCTGTGTAATATTATTATTATTTTAAATTTTATTTAAAGAGAAAAAAGAAAAACAAAAAGGGTAGAAATAATACATAATTTCAAACAAAATAAACAGTAAGAAATCACTAGTTGATAAATTACATATTGTCCTCTTAGAAATAGTTGTTCAAGTTACAAAAGTAAAGCATACAAAGTGGACATTCAAACAGCGAAACTGCAAGCAGTTCTGTTCAATTATCCAACAAAAACTTAGTAATATGGTTATCAATCCTACACACTGAAACATACATGCAGTTATATCCTTTAGAGCACTTTCTTTTCCTCTCTTTTTTACAACAGCAACTACACATTTTGGGTTTTATTACTCCTTCAGTTCTTATTACCTTTTACACTAGATTTTACACTTATTTATAATTTAATTTAAGATGATTATATGCTATATTTTCTCTTAAATGACTGTGATGTTTCCCTATATGTCATATATATATATGATTCTTATTTATTTCATAATGAGGATAGTCTCAAATTGTCTCCATTTATCTATGAAGGCCTCAAGATCATCCTTTTTTATAACTGATAATATTCCATTGTATAAGAAATACCCCATCTTTTTCATCCACTCTGCAGTTGATGGGCATCTTGGTTGTTTCCAAGATTTAGCTATTACAAATTGTGCTGCTATGAACATGGGTGCACATATATCACTGATATGACCTTTTAAGTTTTTCTGGGAAAATACCCAAGAGGGGAATAGCTGGATTGAATGGAACTTTCAATCCTAGTCTTCTGAAAACTAGGATTAGTGATAAGTTTGTTTGAAGAAAGGAAAAAATACGCAAGTTTCCATATATCTGATGCTCTCTATATTCATCAGTACTATTATATGTCTTGGTGTGTATTTTGTCTATTAAGATGACTGAAGTAAATTTCACAAACTATACAATTGAGATAAATGGAAATTATTCCACTTGTCAGGAAGCTTAAACCTTTACTTACTTGGTATGAAGAACAGAAAACGTCAATTATTCAGATAGAATAATGGGATATATAAGAAATATTATAATAACTTACATAGTTACTTCTTGCTCTGTATCTCAGTCTGACCATTGCCCGTTGTTTTGGTTTTCAGTTCATACTACTTCTCTTTGGATGTATTTTTGTAGCATTATGAGGGCCTATAATTAAAATACAGAAGAATGGCATCTAACATAATTAAAACTGAGATGCTAAGAATTATTCTTAAGGTTTTAAAGCATTATACATGTCAAACTGAGATAATTTAAATATCACTATGCTGACAATATGTGTTTTAAATAATGGTAATTGTGGCATCATAGGTTTTTGAAATATCCATTATAAAAATTGTAGAAATAAGAAAAATACAAACAATGAAAAAGTTTAGAATAATCTGCACAATCTCTCTCTGATAGAAACTATTATCAGCATTTTGATATTTTTCTGTCCATTCCCATACGTGTATATATAGATAGGCATTCAGATAGATTTTCATGCTTGTATCATCCTAATTACATAATTTTTATCCATATTATTTTATAGTACATTCTAAACATATATAAATAAATAAGTTTTTAATGGCAATATCACATTAAAGTAATGCACTTTCATAACTTATTATTTTCTAATATGAGGTGTTTATGCTCTTTCAAATTTTCTCTATTATAAATAATATTGCAGTGATCATCCTCATACACAATTCACCATGTATGTCCTTATAATTTCTTTAGAGAGTAGTTATATAAGAGTACAAGTGATAACTACAAGGTTAAAGTCATCTTTCATATCTTTCATCTCTTTAGGAAAGCTCTCTCTTTCTCTCTCTTGTTCACTGTCTCTGTCTCTCTCTATGTATATAACATATATTACATATAGTAATTTTAACTCCATTTAGTTTTTATATAGCTTATTTTACATTTAAGTGATAGCCAATTTATGTTGTGTAAAGTACTCAAAGTGAACTTCTATATTTCTATATGTCTATAAAAATATAAGAAATATAGATATAGAATTTAATTTGTCTTTAAAATTTTCAACAGAAAATCCTTTTGCAAATCATCAATTTATTTTATTGTGCTAAAGTAAAAATAGAAAATTAATGAGAAAGAAGTATGGTTTTGTAGTTGCTATTCTGTAAGTTTCTCTGGCTCAAGAGAAGAGAAATATAGTTTATGAATTAAGAATTCAAGTACTTTATATATAAGAAATTGCCTCTCAGTTACTTAATAAAAACTGCAACATAGTATGAAATATAAATGGAGTTAAAATTGTCAACAAAGTAAGGTTATCAGAACATTTCTATTAAACTGAAACTCTACCAGGTTGTAAAAAGTTAAACATAAGGGAATAAAATGTGTAGAGCTTACTCATATCCAGGAAATACTTTGAAATATTCTCAACTGGAGAGTTTAAAGTGATGTTAAATTGTGTAAACCACTACCTGCAACTGCAAGCCATATCAGAAAGTTAACAAATATGTGTCTCCAGGTATCTGTTCCTATGCAACATGAAACAAATCAATAGAATTGCTCTCATCTCAAAAAATAGCTATCATCAAAGACTGGTTGAACTCATATAATGTTACACTCTTGAATATTTCCAAACTGGCAGTAGGGAAAAATGACAAGGGAAACATGCTGGATGTGATGTAAAAGGCAATAAAGAAAAACTAAAAAGGAATCAAAACTCAGCAATGTGGGTGAAAAAAACAACTACAAAATAATATCACTTTGAATACAAAGGATTAAAACTTGTCAGCTGTGTTTCTGGAGTTTTAAAAAAGTATCAGGAAGTTAATTTAATGGGGTTGAGTTTAGGTGGAAATAAATTTGCATGTAAATCATGGTGATTCATGCTTTTAAAAAATTCATACACCTTCTATAATAACATGTTCTATCTTTCTTCTGATAACTGCTGTTATTTATAAATATACCAGATATTTGGTCTTGCATGAGGCATCATTAAATTCCTGCCCTTAAATACATATAGGAAAATGGTAAAAACTATGTGGATCTCATATCCTAGCTTATATATTTATTTATGTAGTAAGCAATTCAAAATTATATAATTATATAACATCAGTTTACATTGGAGAGAACAATTGCTTTAATGCTTTAATTAATCTTTTCCTCATTTATTTATTTACTTATTTACTTTATTTTGAGACAAGGTTTCACTAAATTTCTGTTTCCCAGTCTGTACTGAAACTTACCATTCTCTTACTTCAGCCTTCTGAAGTTCTGGATTTAAAGTTGTATGTCACTATGCCCAACACTTAATTCATTTTTGAGCACTACATTTATAAGCCTTGTGATTACTTTAACCGTTAAGACAGACAGAACCAAAAAAAAAAAATTAATCTTTGGATGTTAGCTTGTCATCATGTGGATATCCTGTTTTCCCAGCATCATTTAAGAGATTATCTTTTTCTCATTGTATGTTCTAGGGTTCTTTATCAAAAGTCAATTGATTCTAAATAGGTGGCTTCTCAAAAACCTAGGATTAAAGGTCCCAATCCACCCAGCTATTTGCATTCTATCTTCCTAGAAGAATTAAAAACATCATACCACAGTGATATATGTGTACCCATATTTATAGCAGCACAATTTGTAATTGCTAACTCTTGGAAACAACCCAGATGCCCATCAGTTGAGGAATGAATAAAAAAGATGTGGTATTTTTATACAACGGAGTATACTGAACCATATAGAAGGATAAACTTGAGGGATTTATAGGTAAAAAGATGCAACTTGAGACCACACTTATAAGTGAAATACATTAGACTCACTTGTGTAAACATAATATTGTCTCCTTGGTATGAGAAACTGACAGACTAAATAAGATCTAAAATATATAGTAAATATTGTGAAATAGGAAGAAATTGTTCAAAGGAACTAAGATGGGTGAAATGAGAAAGCACAGAAGGGAAAAAGGAAAAAAATGGAAGTCAGTTATACTATTAGTGTCTCTTAGTTCATTAAAAAGGAAGGTTTGTGCTATTATTGATTGGAGAAATTTTTATGTCCATATCTTGTACCCTGAGCAACTACTTTAAAGATAACATGTAATGTATTAACAATTGTTATTCTCTTATTATTTTGTTATGAAATTTTGTTTTACCCTTTCTCTGTAAAATAAGAAAAAAATAGGTAGCTTCATTTCTGAACACCTCATTCTGTTCCTTTGGTGGTACATCTGTTTTATTTTGTGTTCTAACTTAATGTAGTTTCAAATCATGCAACGTGATGCTTCCAACTTTGTTCTTTCTGATAAAGATTGCTTTTACTATTTAGTGTTGTTTTTCTAGCTCCATATAAATTTTAGGATCTTCCTCCTAATTTCCACATAATTGTGAAACATATCATTGAGATTTTAATATAGACCGTATAGAATATGTAGATTACGTTGAGTAGTATGGCTATTTTTACAATATTAATTCTTCCAATCCACCAGCATGGGCTATCATTCAGTTTATTTATGTCTTTAGTTATTTCATCAATATTTTATAGTTTTCAGGTTCAGAGCCTTCATATCCCAGATGACTCTTATTTATAAGTCGTAGGTTGTCTTTCACAGTTGTTACTATAAAAATGCTGTCAGTGTCTGTGTTTTGTATAATGTAACTTTGTTTATTAGCCCTAAGAATTTTATGGTGAATTATGTATGGTTTCCTATATACTAAATCATGCTATCGTCAAACAAAAACAGTTTCACTTTTTGTTTTCTTCTTTTGAATGTCTTTTATGTCTATCTCTTACCTAACAGCTCTGGCACTGCCTTGCATTTCTATATTTAATGGAAATAGTAAGAGTGGGCATCCTTGTTTTGTTTCTACACTGATAGATCTTAGAAGAAAAAGCTTGTATTATGTTTAGCATAATGTTAGCTGTGGGTTTGAGATTATATTATTTTTATTGTGTTGAGGTACATTCTATATCTAATTTTTGTGACTATTTGAAACGATTTTGGATTTTGTGTAGTTATTTTCTTTAATTATTGAAATGATTGTAAGGTTTTTGTCCTTCATTCTATTAAGGTGGTATATCATATTTATAGATTTGTATTTGTTGAATACTTACCTGAATCTCTGGAATAAGTCCAACTTGATCATAATGAATGATTTTTTCATGTGATCTTGAATTCCTTTTGCTAGTATTTCACTGAGAAATTTTGTATCTATTTTCATTAATCAAACCACTTTAATTGTATATTTTCTAATTGCTAGAATTCTGACCCCTAGGATTTCTTTCATTTTTCATGGAATGCGAGAGCCAATATTAAAAGTTTATATTTTTTTCATTATACTGCAAGAAGCTAACTTTGAGAATGCTACTTTGGTCATTTTGTAGCCCCTATCAAAATGAAGAATATATTTCCATACTTTTTTGAAGCCCCTCAGCTTTCTTCTTTACATTATGTTGCCATCATACTTCTATCTAATTTTCTAACACTGTCAATCCTCAAAAGTCAGTGTTTTGTGCACTGTGATGTGTTTTTGTGTTCCTAGAAAACTCGCTTGATCATTCTTGTTTATAGTTTCTTGTGTGGCCCATTTCTTAAAATTCTTATTATAGAAACTATTCCACATGGCAGAATGTATGCAAATGACTTTAATTCTGATTGATTTTTTCCTTTTTAGAGGTTCAGAATTTTCCCCTTTAAGCAGTGCTTAAAATACTAATTAAGCAATCATTATACAAACAAGTGCTATGAATTACTTTAAGCCACAGATAATTATTTAAATTCATTTTACCTAACCATTTACCCTTTATTTCAGCTTTAAACATATAAGAATTATTTAGTACAGTTAAGTTTTCATTTTAAGTGAATTATTTGTTTTATACTCTTTTCTTATTCTGTGAAAGACCTGAGGATTACTGAAAATTTTCCATCAAAATTAACAGAAAGCTGTAAAATCTCATATGCGTGCCCAATGGTCTCTGAATAAATGGAGTTAATTAAAACTACTTGCTCTTCACAGTTCTTTATAGATTGTTGTAGTGAATGCTTTGGAATGTTAACCCATACCAGAGTACTAGTCTATAATTGAACAATCCCGGACTTTGGAGCTTGACTGATTTAATTTGAAATGCTGACTACCATTTTCTAGCTAGGTTGATTTGAGTAAGTAACTGAAGCTCTGATTCAACTTGAGAATTTTCTATTGAACAAAATATGCATAATAACACTTTCATTGTAAGCATCATTCTGAAAACTAAATGCAATAATAGACGTTAAGTACACACTACTGTGCTTAATAGAGAATCATTGGACAGAAAATAATGCTGTTGTCATTTTAATTACTTTATGGAAAGTTATATATTTTGATTAGACTCTTACCTGTGTGTGTTTTAAAGATCAGTGATCAGAAAATTCTTTGATCTTTCTGACTGTGAGGAGTGAGGTGATAGGTACTTTTAATTCACTCTTGAAGATTGAGGCAGTTACATGATGTTATCTATACTGCTGAAGGTGGGCATAATTTGTAATTCAGCAATTCTACTGCTTTCTGTGTATCTTAGCCTGAGTTGTCCACATATGCACAAGGAAGTTTTTACAAAAGTGTTAACACTTTTTAAAAGTAAAACTATAAACAGTTCCAAGTAATGAATGGCAGAATACTTGAACAATGAAAGTAAAAATGTAGTAATTTTTTTATATTATCCTAGGAAAATTTCTAAATGAAAAAATAAATTTTAAAAACCCTACATGCAAAGGATACATGCAGCTTTATATATTTAAACAA
>PVJX010022545.1:0-30394 GCA_004027295.1 Dolichotis patagonum
GCAGCTCAGCTTTGGACTGTGTGAATCTATCAGGTGGTATGAAAGGACCTCTCTAGAAAGCAGAAACCCTGGGGCCCAGCTTGCTTACCCTCCTTCCTTTTCAGCGCCTGTTAAATTTTACTTTCTTTGTGTGCCTTTTTCTCTGACTGTTGAGGGAAAATATTTCCTTCTGAGGCTCAGGGAGGTGGCTGTGGCTGACCTGCTTGTATTTGGTTCAAGGGCTCCAGGCTTGTGGATGGGACTGTCAGAGGAGCTCAAATCACCCGGTACAGATACACGGATACACTAGGGGCAGGTTTGTGATGAATGGGAACACAGAAAGAGGCTACCGTTTAATCTTTAGTTTGTAGTCTCTTTGACACCTCCCCCTCTAACTACTCAGGCTCCCTGCACATTTTATTTCCCTTGCAATGAAGTTCAGAACACTTTTCATGTTTGTCAGGCAAATATTTATTGAGCTACTATGTCCCACGCCTCTAATCTAGACAGAGGGGCATCGCCTCGGACAAAGGAGCCCACGGGGATGAATGTGCTGCTGAACCTGGCAGTGCGTTAGAATGGAATTTTGAATGTTTATCAGTCCTTGCTGGCTTCCACGAAGCCTGACCTCAGCTCAGGCCTTGGGCAGCATTTATTAAACTCTCTTTCATTTTGCTTCCAAGAGATCCTTGCTTTTGTTTGAGAAATCTGAGCCTGCAGAGGTACTAGGGCCCATCCATACTCACCTGGCCACCTGCAGCAAAGCAGGCCCAGAAGGAGCTCCTGAGGTGCCTCCTTCAGTGGGATAATGGCTGGCTTGATAAAATCCCTCACTTATGTGTGAGACACCTGAGGTACAGCTGTGTTGGGCCTGGGAACTCCCTGACAGGTGCTATCTTGAAGAGGAAAGTCCTTATGAGAGGATCTCCTCTCGAAGAGAATGGTGGTGGCATCTCCCTCCAACAACTTGAGGATGTCTTATGAGAGGGCTTTTTCCTGGGGAAGAGTCTCCTCTTGGTCAGCCATGCAGCAATCTCTTCCAATGGCCCAGATCTGTTTACCAGGATCCCCATGAAAATCTCACTCCCCCTCTAGCCCCATAGTTTCATGTACACAGTTCTCCTACCACTTAGCTCCTTAAATAATCAAAACTCTTGCCCTGTCTAATTCTGGGCATGGACAAAGGTTAGAAATCAGGTTCCCTAAGGATTGGTCCCAAGGTAAGAATGTTTCAATATCTTTATTAATGAGTTTCAAGGGTCAGAGAAAAAGTTAAGTGGCAGAATTTGCTGAATGCACAAAATTATTTAAGTTAACCATTCAGGAAAGAAAAAAACACAGACTATATTCTGTGGTACTATATCTTTTTTCTTACTCTAAGACTATTTTATCAAGGTGAAATATATTAAGACAATCAGTGGTCCAGAGACTACACTTAGTATCTTCAGTCTTTTCTGCTGAAATATAATTCACTATCAAGAGTGAAAAATCTGGATTTAAAGGATTGTGATTACTGGGCTTACAGTCATCACTTCTCAAGATGCCTGATGCAATGAAATCAGAGGCATGTGGAAAGTAGCTGCCTAGTTCAAGGGTCTTCCAGAGAGGAGGGAACAAGGTAGGACATGTCCTCTGGTCACAAGATGTCCCCATAACCTCTGCAATATCCCAGACCTTTGGCCTCCTGCTCTTGAAAGCTCTGTCTCTGGAATCAGGCTTCTGGGTCTGTTTAACAGCCCTGCCCATTATGAGCTCTGGGGGCCTTGAATACACTGTCAAAATTTTCCTTTTTGTCCTTTACACAGGCACTTCTTGATGGTACTCTGGGATGGGTTTAGTGAAATGATATGTGAAATAGCTTAGGATAATATCTGGTTTTGGATGCATGTCCAATGATCACATGCTTCATTGTTATTCATCTGCATATAATCTTACAGAATTCAAAGCAAGCTCTCCAAAGAGTGCTGCACAGGAGCCTTGCCCTGGCTGAACAACAGCCTCTGGGAAGTACACTTGCTTGCTGAATGACACTGGCACCTTAGTTTTTTGTTGGAGTCCAATCTCTACCACGTTTAGGCTGAATTCAGTGTTTCTAATAGTGTTGGGCAATAAGCCTGTATAGTGGGTCCAGCCTGTGCAGATGTTGGCACTGCTAATAGAATGGAGATGTGTTGGTGAGTTTTTACAATTCTGGACAAGATCCCATAGGGTGATGCTGAGCTACAAAGAAAGGTCCAGACTTGCTTCTCTGAGAGTCTTGGTCCTCTGGTGCCTCTGAAGAAATTATCTTTTAGACTCAGTCTTGAATTCAGATCCTGTACTTTGCTAATTTGAACTTGGCCAGAATCAACCTCTTCACTGCTTTGGGGGTAGAGAGTGATAATGTTTACTAAAGAAAGGGAAACTCTGGAAAGAGGAGACTGATTGGCTTCCAAAAAAAGGCAAGAGATTCTCAAAGCCCTATCTGTCAAAGCTTTATCCCTATGCATTCAGCACTGTGGGTACTCTCTTTGGCTGCTGGTTATGACTCAAACTGTAAGACTATGAGAAACACACTATCTACATGGTCCTCTAGTTCAGACCAAGACATTTCCAATTAACAATTCTGTTGGGAGGTGTTTTCCTATTGTGGAACCACAGTCACCAACTTGGGGTGAATCAGAATGTGCCTTTGCAAGAGGAGTTGGAACTGCAAATTTTCTCACCTCAACTCTAGTTAAGAAATCAGGGGCTATGTGCTTTATGTTGGACAGATTGGATGGGGGTTAAGACAATTGCTTCCTCCACTATGAGATCAGCATGCTTTGGAATAATGAAATAGAACTGCAAATGAATATAAATGTTCGCATTGGAATGAGAAGTTTCTGTGCTTTCTGACTGGCAAAAGGCCTACTTAACGTAAATCATTATGGCTTTCTAGTTGTTTACTGGAGCTTTGAGGAGAAAATGAAGTGATTTCATGTCTCCTAAGCCCATAAATCATGCCACCATATGTGTGTGCTGATGAGGCAGAGAAGTCACACAGCTTGTGAGGATGGCCTGAACCGTATGGCCTTCTCTTCCCTCCTTTGTTGCACATGCCTATAAATCACCTTGTAATAGGATGAAAGCTCCTGTACCCTTCCCCAGCAGCTGGTGATGAAACACAGCAGTGGGACCACAAAGGGCACAGGAGGCTGCATGGGCATGGGAGTGGGTTATGAGTGTCCCCACCACTCTGGGAGCCTGTCTTGGAGATTGACTATCAGGTTCTGACCTCCTCTGACACCTATGACTTTTTTCTCTCTTTTCCCACCATTCACACCTCCAGCTTTCCCACTTTTGCTGGATGAAAAGAGAGGAATGAATGGATTGGGTGGAGAAGGGCTCCAAGACTTCATGTGTATGGATATTAATGGACACACTGCCTGTGTATGGATATTAATGGACACACTGCTTATGTATGGATATTAATGGACACCCTCTCCTCTCCTTGGCTGCACATCATTTTTAGGATAGATAGACTATAGGTAGATTAGGTAGTATGTAGAGATATCGTAGATAGATGATAGGTAGGTAGCTAAGTAGATGATAGGTAAGTAGGTGGATACTAGATAGATAATGGGGAAATGAAAGGTATATAGGTTATAGGTAGGTAGGTAAGAGGCAGGTAGGTAAAGAGTAGAGAGGTAATGGGTAAGTAGATAGGGATCACAGATTATGGGTAGGTAGGTAGGTAGACAGGCAGACAATATGTAAATAGTTAAGTAGGTAAATGAATGGCAGATAGATAGATTTGCATAACTACAAGCAAGAGTGGCAGGCTGTTGAGAAGGATGCCCTGGAGACAGTGATTATTGAGATGGGAAACAATAGACTCTCTCTTCCCTGTGCAGTGCTCTGCACAAGAGGATTCGTCACTCTCAGCTTCCAAGGCAGGGAGCGGGGCTGCTTGACTCCAGAAGTACTGCCCAGCCAGACCCAGGGGCTGGCACCCTAGCTCTGTCTCTAAGGGGGCAGGGCTGTTCACAGGCCTTAGACCTGGTTTAAAGATACTAGTACCAGAGAAAGAGGGAAAGGTGGTGCTGGAGAGGAAGAGACTGCAGAGCAGAAGCTTCCACTGGACTTCTACAAGCCCAGAGCCACTCCAGAGCGAGACAGACTTGTGACATCCTATGGGCACTCCACGCAGCAGGACGTTCTCACTTGGAGGATAGGGCCCAGACTAATACGGCAGGAACTAACAGCAGGAGCATAGCAAACAAGCCAGAATGGACCCCAATTCTGGGAACTGTGCCTCCAGAAGCCTTGAAATCCTTCCTAGAAACCAACTGGCTCCAGCACATGTAACCCAGAGAACAGGGGAGGGCCTACTACCTTCAAAATAATTTGAAGACTTTTGCTTCATTTCTCCAATCTTCCCTCCTCGCTAAGATATAGAGGAGAAAGTGGCTGTGGGGAGAGGAAGCCAGAAGGAGGATCTATTAGAGGATATCTCTACTTTGGGTCTCCAGGGGAGGGTCCTGTGCAGTGCTGGGTGTTGGACATGCAGGACACCCATATAGAATAGTCTGGAAACTGTAAGGTCACCCAGATCCATAAGAAGGAAAAGAAAACCCAGTTCAGTATGTCCCAGAAACTAGGAAGACACAGGAGTAGCAACTGGACAGAAAAGCAACCCAGCACCATCCCCCCAACTCCACACCATCTACCCTGTGATCTGTGTTAGGATTGGTTATGTGTAGAACTGTGTTTATAATTCTTTGGTTGTTTAAAAATTATAGTATGTAATTATTTTCAGTTCAATTAGCATTCTTCTGTATTACCATTTTACTGGAAGAATGGTATGCCCCCAATGAGGCTGCATCTACCAAAGGAGTTTCTGTGTAGATACATTTTTTGCAGGGATGCAATTCAGCCCAGTAAAGCAAGTTTGTGACCTTTGCAGACTAAATAAGAAAGTGGGGAGTCTAAATGCTACTCTCAAAGGGGGAACTCTTTATGGGGGACCTTAATGGTGGAGGCCAGGAGAAAGAGGAGACCTTTTAGGTGTGAGGCTAAAGGTGTCACAGCAGCCCCTTGTAGGACTGGAGGTTTGTGAAGGAACATTAGTGAGACTGTTCTGGAATTGCATCCCTAAAAAGCAGGAGGGGAGGTAGTATGGGGGCCTCTTCATAACTGTTTTTAAGAAGAGGTGAAAGGAATATGTTCAAAATGTCACCAGGACTTGGATGGTGGAATGATGACCACAGGACCCCTTCTGGGACTGGGTATGTCCAGGGAGCAAGTCAGACAGGCAAGGGTGACTGAAGTCCAACATAACAGACATGAATTCACAGCCTTCTGCCAAACCACAGGTGCATTCTCCTAACTCTGCTTTCTCATTCGTTTAAATGTTTTCAATAATGCGAGGAAATGTTTTCAATAATGCGAGGAGATGCTCATATATATGCTAAATGAAAAATGAGATTTGCAGTTATATATAGTATATGTTGAATTAAAGGTATTTATTGCATCTTGCAACTTAATATAAAATTCAACATTACAAGATGTAATATAGTATATATACACACTATATACATACGTGTGCATATATTTCACATTATATGGAGAAAGTGGCCAATATCAAAAAATGCTGTGGAGGGAAGGTCACCAAAATTTGACATTACATTTCATTTCATTGACTCACTATGCTTTCCTTTATTTTCCAGATATTCCTCACACATTTATAACAAAATTGTAAATTATTACAACATCCTTTTCCAAACGTGCACAGCTTTGCTTGCCTGGGGTGGTCCATGGGCCCTGTGTTCTTCTGTTTCCCTAACTGTGCACACATCCTCTTCTCACTCTGGGCTCACATCGAATGATCCTTCCACATCTGTGATCTAGACAAGTACAGACAGCTGTCACTCTCAATTCTAGCTTCATTGGAGACCTTCCTCCTGAACTCCAGATTGAAGTTCCCAACTGCCAAGAAGAAATTTTCCCAGGTGCCCCATCAGCCTTCAAAGTCAGTGTGCTTGGGTGCCTTCGCTTTGGAAAGTGATTCACAGCGTCACAGATCCCAAGACTCAGGACTTTGGAGACCTTGCTTACATCCTTCTCCTCGTCCCACAACTCTTCATACAGGGCATGAAGTATCAAACTATGATTCCTTTTCTCAGACCTGCTGTTTGCTTCCAGTGGCTGGTTGCTTTGCTGGCTTGGATCCAGGACCTTCTCATGTCTATGCTGGTGGATTTTCACCAGGGAAGGACCAGGCTGGATCCTGGTTTGCTTTGCAAAGAAGTCCATGTGGGTGGATGGGGGCATAAGGCTGCTCAGGGGACATCAAATCCTGGTTCTCCTTCCTGTTCCCCTGGTACTTATTTTAACTCTGCAGGCCTGGAGTGGGGGAAATGTTTTCATCTTTCTTTCTCTTATCTCTCTCTCTTTTTTAAAAATTATTTGCCATTTTGCTAGAAACAAAACAATATAAATTTTAAAAATCTTCTCCAGTCTGAAAAATCTCATTCCACTCATCTCTCCCTAACATGCTCCATTATTTCTTCCTGAAAGTTAATACACGTTTCACAATTCATTAGCATATGTAGGTAATTCACATGTTTTCTCCTGCTTTGAATCCTCACCTGGTTAGGCAACATTCTGTCTCTCCTTAGTTGGAGATTTCTGCTAGTTTTGCCAATTAAGGACACGTTTCAGATTATTCTGATTAGTTGGGAGAACTTGAGACTAATCTGTGTATAAAACCCTTAATACAGCAAGTTTCATACTTTTATGGAGAAATAAAGAATCTGTGCTCATGGGGTGCCAGCTCCCTGTTCTGCCCAGGTGACCTTGTGGGGTGCTTCCCAGGGAGACGGCTGGAGAGCTGCTCAATAAGTAGACGTGCCCAGCAACAGCACACAGATGGGCAGGCAGCCTCAGGTCAGTTTCCTAGTTTCTGGTCCTGGAGATGTTGCTTTCTGTCTTGTGGCATGAATGACGCCCACCTATGCTGTGCTTGCTGTTTGTCTGCCTTTGCCTTTTAAGCTACCTTATGATGCTCCGATGACCTTCACAGGTCTCGTTTATAGAAACTTCACTTAAATGACCACTGAAATGAGAAGATGCCGGAGAAGCTTTCTCCAATTCAAGCCTGGCACTGGGTATAGGGCTGGTCCTGTGTTTCGTGGTGTAGGGGTGCATAAATCTCTAGACCACAGACTGATACTTGTCTGTAGCCTCTGAGAAACCAAGCCATATGGCAGGAGGTGAATGCTGGTAAGTGAAGCTTCATCTGTATTTAGAGCCACTGCCAATGGCTTGAATTAGAACCTGAGCTCTGCTCCTATTGATATAGGGGTATGAAACTCCCAACCTGCTAGATGTCCTAGTATGAGTTTGTGTTCTCTAAAATCAAAGAATGAATTTTAGAAACAATGGAGGTTAAGAGCAGAACATATTTATTGAGAGAAAGAAAGCTTCTGTCTGAGAGTCAGAGAAAGTCCTGAGTGGGTTGCCAAAGACTCTGTCTTTTCCAGGGATTTTTATAGCCTAAAACCATGAGGTGAGGTGAGTCTGATCCAAGGTGGGGAAAAATGGAAACTCACAAGGTGGGCATGAGGTGAGACAGAACTATGGTTAACCAATAAGATTAACTGCTCAGGTAAAATTGATTAAATCGGGGACAAATGAATAAGCAAGTCACATAACAAGCAGGTATGCTTAAAGAGCAGTGACTCTTCCTTTAGGGGGCTGGGATGGTGACTCCTGGCTTTCTCAGGGTGATAGAGAACTATTTAGAATATCAATCCTTAGGATGTGGGTGCATTTGTTGAATCTTTTGTCTTGAGGTCTGGCCCACAGTGGGAGGTGTCAGTCTGTGCGAAGGTTTCTAGGTGTCTGGCTCCTCCCCACAGTGGGAGGTGTCTGTCTGTACCAAGGTTGCTAGGTGTCTGGCTCCTGCACTGGCTCCTTCTAGGACCTAGACCTGTCTGACTGTCTATAATATTTCTATTTAACTCAGTTGTCTCACAGGAGTGTGAACCTTACTGTAAACTCAGTGTGCAAGAGAGCTAGGCTGCATGCTCTACATGAGACTAATCTCAATCCCCTTTCCATCTACAGAAAAAATTATCTTCCCCAAAACTGGGCCCTGGTGCCAAAAAATGTTGAGGACCTCTGTGATAGGAAGTATGGGGAATGCTGGGATGAATTCCATTGAAACAGGAGCCAGAAATAAGGTATTAGATCCTCTTGTGATTCCATCCTCATAGGAATTGATTGATAGAAAACGCTGTTTGTGTCGTGCAGAATTTACCATGGAGCATGGTACAGAACAGGGGCTCACAGCACCTGTGGAGAGAAATAGCAGAAGCGTAAGGGCCCCTCTGAGGTTCTTTGGAAACAGTTACTTGCATCTCCCTGCTTTAGTTTGATGTCAGGCGTTTCCAAGGCATCCAGGTCGCAGGCAGCCCAAGGAGGGACTTGCCTGTTGGCCAGGATAATTAGCACAATCATCCTAAGAACATCCTATTATGTGAGACCAGGGACGAGAGTTTCCTCAAAGGTCAGTGCAACACCCATCCACTGTGGCTGGCTCCTGCTTTCCCAGGAGCCAGGGACGTGGCTAGCTGGTCCTTTCCTAGGACCCTGAGCCATACTCACAGAGCCTTGCTTCTGCTGAGGGCAGCGCATGCAAGCTGGGCAATGCCACCAAGGGACTTTCCTTCTCAGTCTCCAAGCAACATAGAAGGGACCAGTAACTCCTACTCAAACAGAATGGCTCATTGTTGCCAGAAAAAGTGCCTTAGTCCACCTGTAAAACTCAGCATCAAGATGGTCACATTACCGCACATGTGTGCATATACATATCTACGTGCATGACTTAGGGTTTAAGCAAAAAGTATCCGTCTTCTTATCTGCAGAGCTTTCTGATCTTAGGTGAGAAAAAAAATTTTGTCAGTACGTTTGTATCAAAGAGAGATAAATTTACTAATTGAAAAATGGTTTGTGTGGAGGAAAGTATGGGGATGGCAACTATGTAAATTAGCATATGCCAAGATCTTAGAGAAATCATGCGAGGATGGGAGGAAATGAGGCAAATCGGGAGAATGAAGAACCAACCCTAGAAGCACATTGACAGCACTGGGTATTTTAGTTTGGATCCGGAGGGGCTGCCAAGGAGCTGAGAAGTGGCAAGAACACCAAGGATGTCCCAGGTATATCTGTGGTGTTAGGTGGCTGGCCGCTGCCCAACCACCAAGGTCAGGCTGGCTTTTCTAGCCAGCTCTTAAATGCGCGGACCCTAATGCCACCCTCGCGGGAGGCTCCCAATAAACGCTGGTTTGCGCGTTTGGGATTTTGCAGTGTAGCGACCTGGACTTCCTGGAAGCCCCTGCCCTGCCCTCAGGACAGTCTTCCCAGAGATGGGCTAGGCCTCAGAGCTGATGCCCTAGGCTGATGTCAGAAGACAGGGAGACCAAGATCCCGCATCCAAATAAGGGACACAGGTCTGCAGCTCAAAGGCCAGCTCAATGACTGGGATGAGCGCCGCCTCGCGGTGACTGCTTATAACCAGCATTTATCCAGGCCCTCTTCTGCAGGGTCGGCCTGAGAGCTCTGGGTGAAGGGAAGATACTGGTTAAAAAGGTCTGTCTTAAATCCCTGGAACCTCCCGGAGCAGCGGAGGTCACGTGGAGCAAAACATGGAAAAGCAAGTCCTGTGCTCGAAGGAATCCAGGACAAGTTCACAGAGGGCAAACCCACCCCACCCCACAAAGGGGACATCTTGTGCGCAGGCCCTGAGGCCACCTGTTTGGTGCTTCACAACACCGCAAGTCGGTATAGGCCTGGAACAGGGCCTGCCAAAGCAGAGGAGGGGCTGAAGTCAGCACACATCATCAGATGCAAACTTTAGGCCTAGTACCAACCCCTGGATTTCTAGGCCATGTAGACCGTTTAGGAATTTAAGAAAAATATTTGCCAGATATGTCGGAGGCGGAAAGTCAAACCTTGTCCAACAGTACTGTCAGGATGCCCACCTACCATCGGGAACTGCAGTCCAGTATGAGTTGAGGCCCTGCACTCTTCACTGGGATTAAACCACGTAAGGTGCCTATGCCTTCAGCTCCGCCCGGCGGCGGACATGCCTTGCTTCTGCGCCACCACTTTAGTTTGGGCTCCGTACTGCGCGCGGAACCGGAGCCAGGTCAGCCACGCGCGCCTTCCCGGTGGTGCAAATCGTCTCTGAAAGCTGGCGGCCACCAGTGGCAGCACGGAGGCCAGCAAGAGGCTGCAAAGGACAGGCTCCGCTGGATACTGACGGGAGTTTCCAGCCCCTGCCTGGTTCCACGGCCTCACTCCCCACGCTCCTTCCCCGCCACCGCCGAGTCCCGCGCCCTCGCCTCCCCGTGGCCTCCTGGGTGCAGTGGGGCTGGGGGCGGGGGGCGGAGACAGAGTCCGGCCGGGCCGGGGGCGGCGGCGGCGGCAGCGCGCTCGAGGTGGGGGCGGGCAAGAGGAGGGGCTCCCGGCTCCCGGCGCGGGGCAGGGGCGGAGCGAGCCACAGCGCCGCGGAACCAAGTGAGTTCGCTTCGGAGCCCGCCGCCGCCGGCCCGCACCTCGGGCGCCCGCCACCCCGCCGCCCCCGCCGCCCGCGCGGGGATGTAGGATGCTGGCGGGCGCCAGGCTCCAGCGGCGGCGGCGGCTGCTGCAACAGCAACAGCAACAGCAGCCCCGGCGGCGGCCGACCGTCCTCTGGCCCATGAACGCGGACCCGCCGCCGCCGCCCTGGGTTTGGATGGTCCCTGGCTCGGCCGGGCTGCTCCGGCTGGGTGCCGGAGTCGCGCCCCCGCCGGTTCTGCTCGCCGCGGCCCAGCCTCCCGCGGCCCCGCTGCTCCCCGGGCTGCCCGGCTGGTCAGCCCCGGGCGAGCCCTTGCTGCCGCTGCTGCCTCTGCCCTCTGCGCCAGACCACGCCGCCGTGCACCACTATCCCCTGCTCCACGGACAGGTAACGTCCCCGGCCCCAGCTCTGTCTCTGGTCGTCCGCTCTTTCGTGTTCCCGGGCGCTGCCCTCCCGGCACAGAGTGGCTTTGGTCCTCGGGTCCGCGCCCCCTCCGACCCCGGTGCCCTCGCATCCCCAGCCCAGCAGGGCGCAGTTTGGAAGCCGTGCATCGGCAAGAAAGTTCACGCTTCGACGTCCCGTTTTGCCTCTGGGCAGTTTTTGCTGTATCTTTGCTCGGTCTCTGGACAGAGAGTCCTTTGGAGACCTGCATCCCGGGCCAGGATTGGGACAGCCTGACCACAACTTTTGCCGTAGCCAGGGTCGCTGTGCAGAGCGCGGTGGCCAAGGAGCCCACGCTGCAGCCGAGCGTTGCAGCCTCGTACAGTGGCTGACATCGTCTCAAAGTTAATACTTTTACAGTCTCTGCCAGACTTGAAAAGCAAGCTGGGAATCAAGAGCTATTTCTGATTCTCATCTGATTTCTCCCCCTTTCAAATAGACTTAGGAAAATGCTTACGAGAATTGACTCAATGGAAAGCAGCAGGGAAACCCTGCCTTTAATACTGACAAATGCTACCGACGATTTTCCCTCCTGCCCTAGGCCTGCCTGGGTCCATCAAATTCGCTAATGCCTATTCCACTTTAGAAGAGTTTGGCGTTTAAAGCCTGGAATCAGAAAGAAAAAGTGACTGTACCTTTGATTAACGGTGCAACAGAACAAGGCAGGTGGGTTGTGGCAAGACCCATTGTCGCCTAATTATGCAGATGCATTTAAATCAGAGAATAATATTTATTTCATTCCAAGGATTGACCTCATTAACATATTCAAATGAGCATTGCTAGACTTCACCTTTAATTAATTTCATTCTAATATTGTCTTGTGAGCTTTTCTAAAAGATGTAGTTAACTCCTACGTTGATTTTTAAACTTAAAGACACATCACATATACAGTACTGGATACCGTATTTTGATATATGATTGGGTTTTATTGGCTAAACGCTGATAGCTTTTGCCATATTTTGGAAGGTTGTTATATCAGAGTGCTACCACTAGAGGTATATAATGTCAAAGAACTACATTTTTTTTCTATATAGAAAACTGCATTTTTTTCTGGTATAAATTTAAAAAGAAAAATACAGAAAAACTTCATTGTCAATTATTTAAATATTTTTGTGCTACCCAGTTTTAAGTAACAATACTTAGGAACAGAAGAGCATTTTCACAGACCAGGGAAAAAACAGCATTATGATTTTAAAACAATAGGTATTGAAGTGTTCCGTGCTTATTGAACAATGCATTTTATTCATTCTGCCTTGATGAAGAATCAGTGATTTTAACTGGGGAGACTGTCTCCTACCTTGGCTTCCCCTTTTGATATTTTTCCTTTTATTCTTTGTACTAAGATCATTAGTTATGTGATACTTACATTTTCTTTACTGTTGAATCTATTTGTATTGATGAACCTTGGTAAACTTTGACTCTTAACTCCAGCTATTTGCATTTTGAAAACATTGGTTTAAGATTTTTAAAATGATAATGGTAATCCATTAAGATGTTGAAATGAAAAGAGTGTCATAAACTAAAGCACTGTGCTTGATTATGGAAAGAACTGAGGGATTTAAAAGGAATACCCTGTTTTTCTCCTTTCCATGGTGGTTTCTCATTATCTCAGAGCAGAAATCTATTTCTTACTGTATCTTCATGGTTTTGTGCTTAGTTCTTTTTCTCTACTGAAGAATGCAGCATTGGTAGTGCTTTGTGATAATTCAGCTATGAAAACTTCCATAAATTTCTCTTCAATGTGTAAATTTTTATAGGTTTTCTTGATTGGGGAAAGAAATTTTTCTTGGAATCAAATATATATATATATATATATATATATATATATAATTCCTTTTTTGGTACCATTTTAAAAATTATTTTTATCAATACATGTTTGCAGTACATAACGATTACATTCATCATGGGGTGTTGGTACATTCACATAACACATTTTAAATCTTTTTATGACCCCTTCCTCTCTCCTCTCTCTCCTTCTTTTCATTGTTTGGTTTCTTTCCCATTTGCAAAACATCTATTAACATTTATTTTTTGAAAGCAGTTATTCTAGTGCCTTTGGTACAAAGCAGAGTTGACTGACTTGGGCTAATGAGGACTCCTTTCTTTCTTTGTGTTGTAGTGGCTGTTGAGTGGCCATTCTCCATCAGTAGGACTATCCCCTTCCTCCACTGTGGAGTTGGTGCCCATCTTCCCACATGTCTGTGTTTCGACTCTGCCACCTCCTGTTGGGAAGAATTGGATAGATAAAAGGATACCTAATTGCAAGGTACAAGTGCAAATGTTTTAATTGAATAAGTGGAGTTTTAAAAGTTGTTGGATATTATCATATCACGAGAAAACATCATACATTTTCTAATTGTAATACACTGACAATGTAGGAATAGAAATTGTTCTGGACTTAGATTGACCTGGTCAAAAGCATCCGCAGAACAGAAGTTCATTTTGTTTTAGCTTAAAATACTTGGATTCCATACAAGAATGTGACATTATTTTTTTTTTTTTTGTACCGGGCATCAAATTCATGACCTTGCACTTACTAGGCAGGTGCTTCTGCTGCTGAGCTAAATCCCCACCCCCTAGCCTTATTTTTATATACTGCTTTGCTCTTAGTGTTGCTTTTATCTTTCTGATGGCTTGGTTTGACTTTTGAATTCGAATTTACTGGTGACATTCTGCTTACCTTAAATTGTGTGCCTTGCCTTAACTGTTCTGCTTTCGTTGTTTGTGGACAGATCTTTTTTAATGATTCCTTTGCTCTGGATTCAACGTGGATACATCCTGAGGAATCCAGGCTTTTTCATGGCTATGAAAAGCCTCACGTCCTGGCCAATCAAGTAGCTCTGTCGCTGTCTGGACCAGCACCTGCATCCAGGCCTCTTCCCACCATGGTGTTAGCACCTCCGTCTCTACCAGGTTGGTTCCCAAATCACAGTGGCAATCTTCATCTTTGTTGTAATTTAGTGTTGAAGACACTTTGTCACTTTACTGGCATATGTTGTTGATAAATCCTCTTATAATTTAATTGATGGTGTGAATTTACTTTTAAAATGGTCTTGGGCTAGCTCATTCACTCTTTCTTTGTTTCTTTGTTTCTTTCTTTGTTTTTTTCTTTGTTTCTTTCTTTCTTTCAAGAATATAAAACTACTTTAGTTGATTTTTTTTCCCAGAATTATATCTGTGGTGCTCTCTTTGTAGAATTGGATCCTGGTTTCTGTTGACACTTCTTAATAAGGGCACTGATTGATCAGTCTATTTGTTTAAAAATGTTATTTGCCTGTTGTGAGGTGCAGACAGGAGTGCTTGTTGGGTTACACGACATGGGCACATTTACATCTGATTTCTGTGACTTTTGCATTGTGTTGGCGATGGTGGAGATGGGCCTATAAATGTGCTGAAAGAGCCTGCAGTAGGAACAGAGGCCTGCTCTCTCCTAGAACCTGGGTTTCCTCATTCCCCCCTTATTGGAGGATGGATCTGGTTTTAACTTTGAAGTCTGGTGACCTGAAAGAACATTTGTCCTGGTACAGACTCCCATGAAACAATCCTAGGATGAAAGAATGAATAATAAACTTATATCGTAACAGGAGAATAAAATCATCTTGTGAATTTTTAAATTGATTTTTAAAATCACCTTAACATATGATCATATTATAAAAGCAAATGCTACTGGTGCCAAAATTGTCTTGTAGCCCCTTGCATTATGGAATATTTTATGACTTTAGAATTACATTATCTTCCTGTAATTTCCTACCTACCAAGCTTATCTTCAATATGTGTCTCTAAAATTCAGTAATCAGGAGATGTTCCTGTGATAATGCCATGCTAGTGTAGGAGGGATGTATTTATTTTCCTCCGTTTGCCTACCTATTTATTTCAGTGTGCTGTAAATCTTGTTTAGTGTTAAGTCAGGAAGAACAACAAACCTATGTGTGTTTCTCACAGGCCTTAATGGTTTTTGACTGAAATTTGTCTTCTGTCCTTTGAATTGTGCGTTACTGATTAATTGAGCATGCACATGTTTATAAACATTTTACACTTAGATGATCATGTTTCCTATTTAACTTAATAGTGATGAAAATGCTTCCATGGCATGTATTGACATGGCTTTTGGTAACTTTTTTAGTAAATGAAATTATATTTCAATTTTCTAATGTACTGGCAAGAACTGTCACAAAAATAATCAACAAATTTAGTCTTAAAAAATTGTAAAATCAGTTCACCTAATTCAACCAAGACTTTGAATGAAGCTCCTCTCTCTCTCCCATCCCATCACTAAATATGCTATAGAATCTTTCCCAGCTCATTGTTAATTCATTCTATGAAAATACCATTTAATTGGAGCAGATCATCGCAATTTATCATAAATTTTTTTATCATATGAATGTTGTTAACTTACTACTGTGTAGCAGATATATAATACTTTATTCATAAAATATTCATTAATTTTAACTTTTGACATTTTGACCAATCTACCTTAAAAGACAAAAATTGATATTTCTTACAAATATGATAAATATTAGATTTACTTTTCATTCTAACCTGGTCTTCCATTTGTCAAATCTCTTTTCTGTTTTTTGAAGTATGGATCACAAATGAATAGAATATGGTTTCATTTATCTTTTGGGGAGAAATATACCTGCCTCCAAAGGTAATTTGATAATAATTCATTTGTTTAGTTTCTCGATTTTTTCACTAAAATTTTGGTCTTTTGATGAATGTCTGAATTCTTAAAAATTATCCAGCTCCAGAAAACATGTCTTAAATGCTTCTTAGTCCAGAGAAAATAGTCAATGAGTTGTTTATGTGATATTAACTGTTTAACAGAGAACTGGAAGAGAAACAAGTACAGGTGGAAGGCGAACTGCAAGTCAAGTAAAAATACTGGTAGGCTGAGGCAGGAGGATTACAAGTTCAAACCTAGTCTGGACAAGTTAGCAACTTGGTGAGATACTGTTTCAAAATATAACATAAAATTTAAAAAGGGCCAGAAGTGTTGCTTAATGGAAGGTCCAGGTTTTAATTTTTAGTGCTGCACATACACACACAAAATTAAAATACTTCTTTGAAATTATAGTTTAAGTAACTACAAATTACAAATTGGTTAAGACATTTATGTGTAATTTTTCAGATATAGTGTCATTAAAATTAGTATTAAAATTTTATGTTCTATTGTAAATTGATAAATTTATACATTTGGTTTATATATTTATAAATGCATACAGTTGTATAAATGTATGCTAATACAAAATATATAACTACAAGTATATTATATAGTTAATATATTACATTGATCAATCTTATCCTATACTTTTATATTCAGAAATAAGTGCCCTTAGTGTCAGATATATGTTATTGATTCCATTTTAATTCATCAGAGAAGTATAATTAGGCCTCCCATAAAGCTTAACAAATGAATCAAAACCCTTCATTTTAAACAGGTCTAGTGAGCTAAGCTCATTTTCTTTCCTTAGAGAGTAATTTTTGTGTAATAATTAGTCTTTAAGTACATTTTATTTTATTTTATTTTATTTTATTTTATTTTATTTTATTTTATTTTTTTGGTACCGGGGATTGAACTCACAAGCTCGCCCTTGTCAGCCAGGCACTTAGGCCACTGAGCTAAATCCCTGGCCCTTTAAGTACACTTTAAATATGCACTGTTATTTTAGGGATAGTAGTGGTTTACACAGTGAAACCAACTGATGCATGAATAACAAGCAGGTTCAAGAAAATATGCTGTTGTATGAACGAGTTAGAAGTCACCGAGGGTGGAGACTTGGGAATGACCTTTACAACTGAGATTGATATTTTACCCCCTCATTGATTAACAATCAGCCACATGGTACAGGGGCACAGATAAAATGAATACAACATGAATGAATTTGGAATGCCATCTAAAATTTATATTACAAAGGACTCCATTTTTTGAACAGCTGTGGTGACAGTGGTGGTTATGGTCTCCTGCGATTATGCTTAGATCTATAAAAAGCCTGTTCATCACTTTTGATTATAGTAACTGCTAATTAATGTTCTACCTTTTCCTCAGTCATGTCCTTGCAGACTCTGGTCTGTCCAAGGCTCTTGTCCTGCTCAGCTCAGACTGCTAGAACAATAATCAAAAGACAAATACTGCCCAAGTGGCTTAAACAGTAGACACGATTCCTCCAGCCTGCAAGCTGGAGATCAGGGGGTCAATTTTGAGATCTGATGAGGACTTCTTGTCAGGATTATAGAAAACTGTCTTCTTGCTGTGTCCTCAAACGGCAGAAAGGACAAAGCAGCTCTCTGGGCCCTCTTTTATAAAGGCACTGATCCCATCCTGGGGGCCCCACACTCATGGCATCATTTCCTAATTTCCACTTCCTAATGGTCCTAGAGGTGTGGAGGCTTCCACACATGAATCTGGAGGATGACAAATACCCAGCAGCACTGTCGAAGAGCTCCCAGTGTAGGGGGAGCAAACCAGTCATAGGTGAAGATACAATGATGCTGTGCAGTTTGATGTTGGAGATGTCTTCAGGGAGCCTCAGAGGGGAAGGACGCCCCTCAGGGAAGTCCTCAGGGTAAGAAGCAGAGAATGGATTCTGAAGCAAAGGCGTCATGTTCAAAGATACAAAAACGTGAGACAGAGTCTTTGCCAGTGAATTGCAGGCAGCTGGCTGTGGCTCAGCCATAGGAGGAGATGAGGAGCAAAAAGTACTTGGGTTACCTGGCTTTTCTTGCAAGATGCATCCCTTTGGAACAGTGCTATGGGTCAGTTTCAAGCCTATTATGGAGTTACCCTGGTTCTCCTAGAAAGTATGAATTCACTCCAGGAAACAAAGGAGCCCCAAGAAGGCAGACAGCATTTTAAATGATCTGTAAACCCAAACATGCACAATTATGCAGTTGCAAGTAAATTAGAAGCTAAGGCCTCCGATAATAATTTAGTGGCTAAAGGAAATTGTCTCTAATTATAGTGTGAATGGTCGAGTTGGGAAACAATCTGGGGCTCTTCCATTCCCAGACCTTGGTGGCAGTTGATTTAGGGCCCTACAGGCAGGAGGGAGGCACTAAGTCTGAGCAAAGTGGCTGCTCCTCTTCCAAATCTTGAAACACTACTTACCTTTATCCCTTCACCAGTCTTCGTTACTTGCAGTGATTCAAGTCTCTTCTTTTCCCAGGGAAAATGGGTGACACTGCTTGTTGGGACAGGAGGTGAATCTTAGGCAGTGGTTGAGGTAGGGCCAGGGTGGAAATAGTTCTGAAATAGTTTGTATTCCATTTCTAAAGTAAGAGCTTCAGAATCCTTCAGGCTAGTCAGAAACAAAATTTCTGAGACAGATTATCAAGAAATGGGAGAATATCATTAACTGAGCCAAAGTCCAGTAAAGACGTGTAAAATAATAATGCCTTGCTCGAAACTGAAGATTTTTCTAGAAGCTGTCTGTGTGACGTTGCCTGTCACCTTAAGACCAAAGAGTCTGATTCTACTAACACCATATTGGGAACAAATGAACTGCCATCAAGAAAGCACTGGCTGTGCCTCTCATTAAAAATGACTGGAGAGAGGGAGAGAAGATACAAACCAGGCTGGGAGGTTGAAGGTACTTAGCCAGAGGTGGAGAGGAAAGACTGATTTTGCACAGGACCTAGTAACATTCTTCAATAAACTGTTTTTTTGCTTACCTTAGCATGCAAATGTAAGTAAATGAATAAATAAATAATCATAGAAAAGCAATAAAAGATGCAATCAAAAGAGAGGTGCCAATATAAAGTGACAATTGGAAGTCACCAGATAGCAGGAACACTTTTAAAACCAGCTATTAATACAATTAGAGAATGTCTGATGAACTTGTGAGAGAAGGCCATACAGACACATTCTTAAGTGTAAATAGTTATAACTATGAAAATGAGATAACAGTGAGAGGTGATAAATGTGTAAATCAGAGAGCAAATAAATTCCTGTTTATGGGACCAGAGTAGCACATAGCAGGAATATTAATTGTGGCAAAGCGCGCTGCATGTAGACTAGTGATGTTCTCTGTATGGGAAACACTATACAGAAGAGAGCAGAAGTTGGCACAGCTTTGTAGCTTTGGTTTATCACACAATATTGATATGGTTAGTTCTTAGAAAAAAGTTTAGAGATCTAGGGCAAAAAAGTTTGTGAGTGAAAATTTTATGCCTCACAAGAGTCAAACAACTGTACAAACAAGAAAAAGACATTGTGAAAGTAGCAATGGATTGACTTTGCCACGTTCAATGTTTTCACCTCAGTGTGCTTTGTCTCACATTAATGTTGCTGCCTCTCTGCCTGCATCTTGCATTTTATTTTCCTTATCAATTTATCCCTTGTCTTTTGTTTTAAACTCAGTTTGACTGCTTAAAAACACAGTTTCTACCTTTGTCTTTTAACAATGCAGTTTACCATATTTATATTTTATTTAATTTTTATATTTTTCTGTTAGTATACCCTGAATTTTTATGTTCATTTGCTGTTTGTTTTGTTTCTATTTTCTTGGACTTTTTTTTTTTACTTTTGCTTATATGGTTATTTGGAATATGTCCACATTTCTGTTATTTTCTTAAGCAATTACCAGAAAGAATTTTATTTTATTTTATTTTGTTTTATTTTATTTTATTTTATTATTTTATTCTACTTTATTTTTTTTTTTTGATTTTGTTTTAAAATACCTTATTGTAATTGTTTTGATAAAAGGTACTTGCGGAAAACAAAATAAATGTAGGTGAACACTTTCTACTTAACACAGAGTGACTCAATTTCCAGCCAGTGTGCTGGGAATATAGTTCAGTGACACAGTGCCTGCCCGGCAGGTGTAAGGTTGTGAGTTTGATCCCTAGTACAAAACCAAAAACAAACAAAAAAATTCCAGCCAGCTTTTTGTCCAGTAAGATGACACCTGTTCATATAGATTACTGCAGGGTTGATATAAGCTTTCAGGATCTGCCCAACATCAGAGAGAAGACATCCTTTGCCAGCAAAATCCATGGAATCCAGAAAGGGCTGGCTGTCTGCATTTCACTGCCGGAGGATGAAACAGCCGGAACACCACCTAGGCATCTTAGGGACTCCAGCAGCTGGGGAAGGGGCAGATTCCAAACCTTCAGTTTTCAGTCATCAGGTTAGAGCAGAATTTCTGGGGAGGGGCTCTGCCTCTGGTTGTGGTTTCAGAGCTCTCATGCTAGAAAGATGAAAACAGGGCAACCAGTAAGAACACACACTGCTATGGCCTCCCTCCCGGAAGGGAGTCAGAACCGATTTTTGACATCACGACCAGGAAGAATTTTTCAAAACAGATCTAACTTGGTATGCTTTCTTATTTTTTGAATCATAATAATCTGATTACATTACAATCTTTTAAAGGAAAGTGATGAATTTGGAAAATGTTTACATTGTAGAATTTTCTTTTTAATTTCCTCAAATAAGAAGTCGAAGGCAAGAACTAAGAATGAAGGAGTCAGATTTCAAAATATGTGTAATTATCAGCAATTTCTGTTAACTGTCTAAAATCCATGTGAACGTTTCCTTATTTCATTACAGAAATGAATGAAAAGCTTCAATTTTCTTGATGGAGAAGACATTATTATAAGAATTGTTATTAAATACATAAACTCAACTTACGATGGTAACGGGGTAAAGGGGATGTGGGAGTATAACTTTCAAACCCCTCACCTTGTTTAACAAACAGAAAGTAGAAGCAACCAGAAACTACTATACTTGAAGTTGGTAAGGTTGCCAGAGAGGGAGACTGGACCAGGGCCCTGGCCATGCCCCAGTTCAGCACCTACCACCCCTTCGGGGGGGAAAGTGAGGTACACACTATGGGGAGCAAGAACGAGTGATGCCTAAAAACTGGTTCAGGAACACGAATGCCAAGAGAGAGCATCAGCTACTCCAGAAATCACCCAAGGCAAAAACTGTTTTTAAAAGAACTTGAAGCTTGAGGGTTTTAAAAAGCAACTACGACAGAAAAGCTTCATCTAGATCAACCCCTGAATATACTGACTCAACCACTTTAACACAAGGGGTGAACCCATTCCTAATTATCAATTTTTCTGTTCTACTTACAATGTCTAGTGTTTGGTAAAATATTATAAGATACACAGACCAAGGGAGAAATGACAAAATACCATTACGATACAAAGTACTCAATGCAACTCAATGCAAAATACTCAATGCAACCCTGAGATGGAACTGATGTTGGAATTATTAGATAGGGACTTTAATATAACTGATTAACATATTAAATGGTCTGATGGAAAGTAAAGTGACGTGAATGAATATGTGAAGAATTTCATCAGAGATATGGAAATATAGAAGATGGAATTGAAAGATTAGAAAAAAAACATGATATAAGAAATGGAAATTATATATATATATATAAGCATGCTTTTCATTATGTGTTTTATGCATAAATTCTTATATAAAATTCTTTGTTCTTTTGATAAGTAACAGCTATTTATTTCCTAATATAGAATCAATATTGTGATTCAAGAAGTCTTTTATACATATATAGAGTGAAACAGAGTAGACATTTAAAAGTTGTGAAAAAATAAACCAATGAATAATAAAAATAGAATTATAATATTCAACTCAACCCATTAGTAGACAAAAAAGGAGAGCAAAAGATCAAAGTACAGATGGTACAACAACAAAGTATAAAATGACAGACTTAAATGTAAAGGACTAATCTCTATACTTAAATGCCAGAGCTTTTCAGATTTTCAGCCTCAAATATGTGATGTATACAAGAAACTCACTTTTAGTATGAGGATACAGAGACATTAAGAATAAAAGTGAGAGGGAAGAGATAGCACCGCATGCTAGGCAGAAGAGAGCCGAGATGGCAGTATTGCTGTTAGGCAAATTGGAGTGCAGATAGGAAGTATTCCTAGGGATAAAACATGATACCACATGAGGAGAAAACTACATGAGGACATGAGTACATACTACATGAGAAGAAAACTTATGAGGAAAACGTAACAGTTCCAATAAGAGATTCTGGAATGGTTATGTTTCAAAACGCATGAAACAAACTGATAGAGTAGGAAAAAAGACATAGATGAAGTCATAATTAAGAGCCGTCAGCACTCACATTTTAGCAGCTGAGTAGCTGGAAAGCAGAGTATCAGTTAGGATTTAGAGAACACCACCCTGACACACGGACATCAATAAACCTCCACCTCACAGCAGATAACTTGTTTTGATGGGCATATGAAGCATATATTCATCACATATTCCAGATTCTAATTTGAGCTAATAGACTTTAAGTGATTAGTAGAATGCACCTTTTGTTTTTGGATCACAGTAGAACTGAGTCAGAAATCAATAACAGAAAATATATACGGAAAAGAAATGCTCCAAAAATATGAACATGGAATGAAATGCTTTCAAATAACACATGGGTCAATGAAACAGGGAATCAGAAAGTGTTTTGGTTTGAATGAAAATGAAAATCGATATGAAAATCTTATGAAACATAGCTAAAGCAGTGCTTAGATGAAAATTTATAGTGTGAAATGCCTATATTAAAAAAGGAAAATCTCAAATCGATTATCTAGGCTTCATTTCAAGAAACTGGGAAAAAAGAAAGCCACTTAAACCAAAACAACCTGAAAGAAGTAAAAAAGATAAGAGCAGAAATCAAAGAAATTAAAGACATAAAAATAGAAAATCAATGAAAGTCAAAGCTGAGTTTTTAGAAAGATCAATACAGTAAATAGTCTCCTGTCTATATTGAATAAAAAAGGAAAGACAGTACAGATTACTAACATCAGGAATGTAAAAGAGACATTATTGTAGGTTCAAATAAAATATAATAGGAGATATTATAAACTACTTCTTGATAGTAAATTCAAGATCTTTCATGAAATAAGTTCTCCCTAGGTTCCAAGCTGCCAGTGTGCACTATAGAAGAAATAGTGAGGATACTATGGTATGTCTATTTAAAACATTGAGTTTATTGCTTAAATCTTCCAGTGTTGTTTATGTCTTTCCTGACAGAGAAAACTCCAGGTCCTGATGGCTTCACTGGTAAGTTTCACCACATATTTTGGGGAAAAGTAATATACAAATTTAAATAAATTTGCTCAGAAAACCAAAGAGGGAATAACATTTCCCAATTTTCTGAGGTCAGAATTCCTTGAATACAAAACCCCATAGATATTACAAGGAGACAGTAGCAACCAATATACTTCATGAACACAGATGCAAAAGTGCTCAACATATTAACATGCCAGATTTTGCAATGTGTAAGCTTGATAATATGTCAAGGCAAGTGATTATTTTCCCTTCTTAGCATGCAATTCTGATTCAACATTACAAAATCAATTGATATTATTTATCAAAAGAATAAAGAAGGAAAACGATGGAATCATTTCAATAGATTTAGAAAGCACTTTGGTCAAACTCAGCACCCTTTATGTTAAAAAAATTTTTTTAAAAGTCCAACTTTTAATTCAACTAAGAATTGCAGAGATTGACCTCAGATTGACAGAAGACTTTCCTGAAAGAACTAAAGCTAGCATTGTGTGTAACAGTGAAAGCTTTTCTCCGAGATGTGCTGTGAACCCTTGCGTGCAGAACGGTACTAGAAACCATCAGCAAAAAGAGACCAGGAGGGAAAAAGAAAGACAATAAAGAAGAAAGGAAATAATTCAGACTGAAAGGAAAAATCGAAATCATCTATATATTTAGAAAAATGATTATCTGTTTAGACCATTTTAAATAGTTGCCAAAAGCTACTGGTACTAATTTTAATAAGTGACTTAGTAATGTTGAATGTGCTAGGTTAATGTATGAAATCCAGTAATGTCCATTTATTACTTGTCATGTACAGTTAGAACCTGAATAAAATAGCAGTATAATTTAAAAAAAAACACAAAGCATGAAATATTTAAGGATTGACCTATATCTATATCTATATATCTATATATCTATATCTATATCTATATCTATATCTATATCTATTATCTATATGTGTCTAATCTGTATTTCCTGAAGGCTTCAAAATGTTGGTGAGAAAAATGAAAGAAGACATGCATATTTGAAGAGAGAATTTTTAATCACAGATGATATAGCTCAATATTTAAGGTACTAGTTCAGACAACTCTGAACAAAATCCCAGTTTCATAGAAATTGATAAGAAAACTCAATAATTGCCTCCTGAAGGAGAATATTCACACCAGTTTTGATAAAACAAACAAACAAAAAAACAAAAGACTCACATAACTGATGTGAATGTTCCCAATGGTGTAGCAGGATTAGGCATTTGTGGAATTAACGTAAGCATAGGAATACATGTGATCAACAGAATACAGGTGATCTAGAAGGTGGAATACACCTAAGCAGTCAGTTGATTTTTGACAAAAATATAAAGAAAATTCAGTAAAGATTTCCTTTCCAACAAATGGGCTGAGCAATTGAACATCTATCTTCAAAATAAACAAATGTTGATCAATACCTTCTACCACATAAAAATGAACTCAAAATAGATTATACACCTAGTTATAAAGTAAAAAAAATTATTAACTTTGAAAAACATATAAGAAAAATTTTTTGATCTTTTTTTGGGTGAAAATTTCTTAGATATGACACAAAAGGCATCAACCATAAAAGAAATCATATTGATAAATTGAATTCCATCAAAATGAAGAGCAGTTGCTCTTTCAAAGCACTTTTAATAAAAAGGTGCACATTGAGAGAACAGATTCATAAAACACAGAGTTGATAAAAAGTTCACATTACACCAAGAACCCTCATAAGTTGATCATAAGAAAACAACCCAACAAAATGGACAAAATATAGCACATTAACAGCTAAGAAAATATGGCTTGCAAGTAAGCACAAGAAAAATACATTCAATATCCTATATCATTAGGAGGTGTAAATTAAGCCCACTGTGAGAGTCTCTGTGCCTCACTTAGAGTGATTATAAATAAGACCTGAATTCAACAGGACCAAGCGGTGGTGTAGCCCGAGAGCAGCTGAGCCTCCCAGAACTGCTGAGGAGGCTGGAGCACCATGGTCATGTTGGAAATTAGCTCTTAGTTTGTCAGAAACATGCCCTTAACACATAGCAATCTCATTTGTATGTAAAAGATGCAAACACATAAATAGCTGTTAGATGTTTATAATGGTTTTCTTCATAAGCAGCCTTAGCTGTGAATGGATACCCTTGAAGGTATCCAAACATTGGGCGGTGACACAGAAATGAAAGGAATGAACTTATGTTAAATGCAACCACATGATTGAATTTCCCCAAAGCATCATGTTATGTGAAGGAATCTGAAATAAAAACATAGATTATATACAGCTGTATCTGTGAAGTCCAGGAAAAGCAGAAGTGTAAGAACAGAGCATATGTTAGTGGTTTGAATTGGGTAAGGGTAAGGCCTCAACTGCCAAGCAGAGGGGGAATTTTGGGCATTGACTTTGGACAGGCTTACAAGCCTATGTGTTTTGGCAAAACTCAGAAAATTGCAAACCTCAAAGGACAATTCTATAATGTATACGATGTATCTTAATTCACCCAACTATTAAAAAAAAAAAACACTTAAAAGCACACGCAACAAAACATGGGGATTTTGTTTGATCCTGGTGAAGATATCAAACCAAAAATATGGAGACAATTGGATGAATAGAAACACTGATCATATTATTTAATAATCACTATTTAAGAATTGCCAGTAAGTTGTAGGAGTTAGAGTTTTATACTTATAATTTTATGATTGCCTGTATTTTAGAGATATTATCTCAACATAGAAAGATGGTTTTACTTCAAAATAATTCAGGTGGAGGAATAGCTATGAAAGAAGGCCAGGCTGAGCTGATAAATATAGAGGAAAGATGATGGAAATGTGAGCTCATTACACTGTCCTATATTTCTGTAAAAAGTTAAAGTTTTTATAACAAAGAAAAAGGAATCAGAAAGGAAAAAAAGAAAAAAATGTGATGTACATAACATGATGAAGCACTTCAAGAAATTACAAAAAACTATATAGTTTTTGCTTGTATAAGAGTGTAACTGACCTGAAAAATAGGGATGGACAATTAAAAAAATAATTCAGCACCTTGAAGTAGACCTTTGAACGGTAAATGAATGAAACAAAAATCAAAATTACAAAAGCATTTACTGTATAAGATAGCCAGACAAGAAGTGAATATATTACAAATAATAAGTAACCAGGTGGTACTAACAAGGAAATCTAAACCTGGAATAATGACGTTAAGTACTTAAGTATGAATGTATATGCACAGCACAAATTAGCTTTCAAATCAAGGTATTGGAAAATTAGAGGAAGAAATGCAAAATGGGAAGAAGCAAATGATAAAAATAGACAGATAGTGATACTTAAAAAGCAAAAGAAATTGTTTAAAAATTTCGCTCCACCTCAGTGGACACAAAAACAAATTACTTCATGAAAAGAAACAAATTAGCTTGATATTGTATCTCTTTAATTAGCAAAACTCTTTTGTGGTACATAAGGAGCTGTTCATTGTGAACCCAAGTGGTCAGGCGCACAAATCTCCTGAAGTCTCCTGCACTCTCCTGACTGGACAGGATCTCAGTGATCCTGGTCCTTGCTGCTGGCCAGATCCCATCTGAACTTAAGACTCTGCAGTTACGACTAGGTAAATTGCCCAAATTCTAAGGAGAATTTTCTCACAATAGAGAGATTGTTTTGGAACATAAGAAGTAGTGTAACTCTAATGTGTGTCTTAGGAAATTGCTTACAAACTTTATCACTATTTTCTTAAAAATGCAAAACATTAGGAACAGGTAAATTACATAAATAAATCTTAAAATTTATAAAATTTTAAAATATTGAGGAGTCACAGTAAATTAATTAATGGAGTGCATTTCATGATCATAAAAATACAGTGATAAGGTAAACATTCATAGTGACATCATATCTTTGTGTTTAATAAGGAAAACCATGTCAATAGACTATATGAAAATGGTTTGTTTGATAAAATATAAATGCAACAACCAGAAGTCAAAAGGTGAAGGGAACCTGGTACGGAAGAGTGACCCAAAGCTGCCACATCACACCGAAGTTGGTATTTCCAGCATCAGGATCATTGTCACCTGACTTGCAAAGTCTTCAGGAAGTTGTAGTTTGTGTCATAAGAAATGAGACAGAAATACTCAGTACTACCTGGAGAAATATTTATACTTCAAAACTCAGGATAGTTAATTTAAAAACTCACAGAATTAATTAAAAGTACAGTTCCACAAAATGGATTGATAAAATATAGATTACAAAAGACAATCTATATCCTACATTTTAGCAGTTACTTAGACATAAGAAATGTGGGAAAGTTTTTGTCTCATACCATGAAAAACTGCCCCAGATACCTGGAAACAGTCAACACGGTAGATGGGTCTGATCTTCCTTATGAATCCATACAAAAAGAACTGCAAGACTGCAAGGAAATTATATTTTCAGAGTAGAGATGCCTTACTGGGATTTTGGCTTGGAAAGTGCATATTGTGAGGGTATTGGTCCTTCCCAAGCAAATTCCTGCTTATGATGTGATCCTAATTGCATCACATTTTTCAAATGGGAGAAAATGATTTAGAAATGCTGCTTATGGGGTTGTTATATTTTGGTTGTTGCATTTACAGATTATTAAAAAAAACCAATTCAACCCTTAATAAAATCATATCTAGAATATTATTTAATGACAAAAGCAAATATTCTGGTTTTGTTTTACTGATGTTTATAAACATGGGTTTCAAAACTTATGAATAGTAGGATCCAAATTTGAGAGCACTGTACAGATGGGTGCACACATGCGATGACATAGATGAATGCTGATGAAAGAAAGAGGTAGGGAAACAGACATACACTAAAATGTGAGGAGTGGTTATTTCTAGATACATGACTAGGAAGTGCTTTTATTCCAATGTTTATAGTTATCTTCATTTTCTATTTTCAGTGGGTATGTATTGTTTTTGTAATCAGAAAAATCGAGAAATGTGTGAAAAGTCTTCTTTTTTACTCATGCCATTGAAAATGAGAAAAATCAACAGCTGCTGGAGACTGTTATCTGTTGCATAGCACATGCAGAGTGCAGAGAATGCAGTCTTGCTCCTCTGTGGAGGAGTGGCCTCATTGAGGATTGCTTTACTTTTTGTTATTCAGCTGTTTTACTATTTCTGAGTATTCTGTTTAAAAGTTTAGTTTATTTTTATATTATTCCAGGAAACAGCAAGAACTTTCTAAATTCTGTAACCCTGAGTTTAGAAATTGTGTATTAGTTTTGGATACACTTGCTCTTTTTAAAGTCTGTTGTAACTAAATACCACAAACTAAGTATTTGAAGTCACAGAAATGTCACAGTTCTAGGGACCAGAAGACTGCAGTCAAAGCTTCAGCAGTGCTAGTTTCCCCTGGAGGTTGGTCGTGAATCTGTCTGGGCTTTCTGATGGCTTCTGTAGTTCTGGAATTCCTTGATGTTTCTTGGCTTGTAGACACGTAACTGCAATCTCTGTCTCCATGATCCCCTAGCCACCTTCTCTGCAGGCATCTCTGTGTATTTCCTAAGGACAACAGTCTTTGGATTTAGGGCCCACCCTTATTTTAGATAATTACATCTGCAAAGACTATTTCCAATTAAAGCCCCATTCTGAGATGGATTTTATAGTCATAACATCATACATCTACTGTTTCAGAAACCATACCGAACAAAGATGCTCTGCACCAAGTAGTTGGAGAGCAGCTGTTTATCAAGCCAATAGGCTGGTGGGAATCAGTTTCAAATCACCAACCCCAAGTCAGTTTCGGTTTTGGCTTATATAGATTTGCAAGCTGAAAGTACAGAAGCTTGAAAGCGTGGGGGGTTTTCACTGGGTTAGGCTACCTATCGACTGTTGCCCTGTTGCTGGATAGAAAGTCCTTGCAATATGTTAGAAAAACAGGATATATGTTTTAGGTGGGGAAGCACAGATGTGCAGCTGGACATGGTTGGGTTGACTTGGGTCAGGCTATCAATGAGAAGCAGATGGACACAGTCCAGACTGACAGGGTTTAGCAGTCTAGCTATGTGATGGGCAGGATAAGCATATCTTGTCCCAATATGCTATCAGGCTGCTAGTTAGTTTTAAAATTTTTAAATTTCTGTCACACTAGAACTTTGGAGGTGGTCTTTGACTTCATCTGTGAAAGCATAACATCACTGATTTTGGGGCAGAGGACGCTTTCCAGGGAACACACGGGTAGCAGTACTTGCCTTCCACTACAGTGAACATCTCCACTGAGCATCCAACCCAGAGGGTTGGTCTGGTACCTGAATGTACCTCTGTGTGGTTGAGATATGGGGGGTAAACCAGAAGCAAGAGCGTCTCCTGAGATCCGCGCCATGCTGGAACTTAGGGCGCCGAGCCAACCAGTAAGCAGCCTGCTGCCCTGGTAAGTGACTGTGGTCTGGGGAGCCGCGGCCACCCCAGGGCGGGGAAACCAGAAGCAAGAGCGTCTCCTGAGATCCGCTCCATGCTGGAACTTAGGGCGCCAAGCCAACCAGTAAGCAGCCTACCGCCTACCGGGTCGCGGGCTTAGAATCAAACATACCACACACACCCCTCCCCCCTAACAATTGGGATCCAGGGATCTGGGTATCTCTTAGGAGGTGACCATATTTGGTACAGCAAGTCGGGGGAGTTTCCTTCTACTATCTCTGAAGGAAGATATTTTTATCGCCGTTTTGCTTTGTCCTGATTAATGGTGTTGCTCTATTCAATACTGTGTTGATGTGTTCTATAATGTTGTGTGTTTCTTTGATTTTGCTGTACCTAGTAGAAGAACAACTATTGTGAAGACAACGAGATATACAATGTTGCCTGTTACTGTTGTCCTGGTGACCTGCTGTGATATTCTGTGCCAGTTTCACTATATTGTCTCAATTGACTTTATTCCATCTTTTTTTTTTTTTTCTGTTTGCAGCTTCACTGTGTGTTCACTTTGTTTGCCTTAATTTTGTAACATGAACAGCTATTTCGGGGAGTATGTGGTTTGTCAACTAGTGATATATGGTTTTTTTTGAGGTTTTGTATTGTTTCTACCCTTTTTTCTGTATTGCTTTTTTTTTATAATTTTATTTAAAGAGGAAAAAACAAAACAAAATAAAACAGAATAAAGGGTAGCAACCATACAGCATTCCAAGGAAAAAAGGAAAAGTATAGCAATAAAACCTAGGAAATTATTACTTGACTAATTACATACTGACTTCTTGGAAATAGCTGCTCAAATTACAAAGTTAAAGAATGTAAAGTAGACATTCAAACAGTGAGACTGTTAACAGCCCTGCTCCACGATCTGACAAAAACAACAATATGGTCATCCATCTTACCCACTCAAATATACATGCAATTATATCAATAG
>PVJX010022546.1:0-29571 GCA_004027295.1 Dolichotis patagonum
CTTGGGACTATCTAGAGCTGAATATGCATAGGCAGGCAATAGAGGTGTGCTTGACTGAGGCTCAGTGGACAACCTGGACAAGTGGGGTTATTAGGTGAGTGTCAAGGTTGTTTGTGCCAGTGACCTATCCCATGATTTTGGCAGGTGGAATTATATTGCCCATCTAAATCTTAGAATGCCACTTATTTTTCTTTCTTTCTTTTTTTTTTTTGCATCAGGAATCGAACTCAGGACTTTGCACTTGTCAGGCAGGTATCATGCCTCTGAGCTACATTCCCAAACATTTGCTTTTATAACTTCTCTCTTGCCTTTGGCATAGAGGGGACACTCCTGCATGTGATTTATGCTAGAGAAAAGAACGCAGGAAAGCAGCTTTCTCCAGTGTTTAGGGGTGGTATGTGGAGTGCGGATGTATCTTAGTCCCAGGAATCTTGTTTTCACAGCACTAAATAGGTCTGTAAGGCTTTTTACTTCACAATCAAAATGGATGGTTCCTAGAAGGATGGTGGGTGAAGATAGTTGGAACTCCTTCTTCACTTTTTTGTTTTTCAGTCTTTTTTATTTGATCTACTTATATTGTCTGTATTAAGTTCTTTTTCAGTAAGAAAACCCTCCCCTTCAAGAACAATTTGTCACCCTATTCGGGAGGCCCAAGGGTGATTTTTGTAAGTGAAGTCCCAAGATTAAAGAACACACAGGTGCAGCACCGATCAGAGCAGAGACCCAGAGCCAGAACCATCTGCATCTTTATTGTATAAATCTTACACAGGTTGTCATCTCATGCTTACATTTTTACATAGTGCTGTAACCAGCACGTGTGTGGTTACCTGTGCCAAGCCATAGTTACCTATCTGTATTCCACTGTGCACCTCGGCCATACAAGTGAAGTCACTGTCTCAAGGGTTCTTAAATGCCCCTGAGCTTTAAAGCATTTTAACTGGTTCCTCACAACTTTCTTCTCAGTTAATCTTTCTGAAATTATTTGATGTGACTCTTCCTCTAGTGATCCATGTTCAGTCTTATCTCTCTTTTCCTTGGAAGATTTTATAAGAAATTGTTTTCATTAACTGTATGCTTATTATTAAATTTAATATTAAATGTAGTCAAAGAATTCTGAGAACTTTCTCTTTTACCCCTAAGACTGATGGGATAAATACTAAGTGTAATAACGATTTGGGCTTTTGAGCTTTCTTGATTGACCTGGTGACAATACCAACTCCAAATAACTTTTTGTTCACTGCTTTGCTGTCACCTGCAGCAAAGTTCCACCTAAAATCCCAAACAACAAGTGAGTCAGAGAATGTTTCTTATAGAAGTTTTCAACACTTACAGGCTGCAAGGAAAAGCTATCAGTGATGGAAGTCACACTAGGTTTCAAGATTTTTAAGGCTATTTTCCAACTTCTGACCAGACCGATAATTACTTCTTTCTCTCATTTGAGCAAACTCGCAAGCAATATGAGAAATGTGGCAATACAGTACAGGAATAAAGCCAGCAGTGGTTCACCCTGTATGGTTCAGAATAAACATCTGATCAGTGAAGACAACTGCTTGTACAGTCAAGTCATTTTGTTGTCACTACCAGTGCTGACACAATGAATATCTTTTAGAGATATGTTCTGGACATTGAAGTCTATATTATCCACAAGATACACTTCATCAAAACTTTGAGTTGTATTTCAAGAGAATTTAATTCAATTGTGATTTTGATGGAGTAAAGGTGATACTTCCAGATTTGAGAACATTGAAATAGTACCTATATAAATTGAGTAGACATTCTGAAAATACAAATTAAAGATCTAGTCAGTTGGATGAATTGATGATAATATGTAACCCAAAATTTCAAGCCTTTGGTTTCTGACATCTCCAGCTCTATGGATGATTTTTCCTTATTTAGTCTAAAGAATACCAATATTAAGCTCCAATATGTTATTCTCATTCCAATAAGAAGTGGGCATAAATGCTATGCATAAGAAGTTGGAGTAAATGCTACTGTAGTGTGAATGTTGTTATGGTGATGGTGAGTCTCTATAATTTCTTCAGCTTGTATCTTTGACTTGTCTAACCCATTTTGTTAACATACATAGTTGTTGCCTACTGAATGTATCGTTCAGAAGGGATAGCTAAAGTGTCCACAAGTTTATGTAAATATCAACTTCAAGTCCATGAAGACTAGTTGCAATCATGATAACAGTGCAATCAGCTTGAGATGTGCCAATTATCATGTGTTTTATAAAGTATTTGTACTCTGTGCATTGATGATAGTCACATAATACTTGTTTGTCTCAAATATCTATGGGGAGCTATCTTTGGTAGTAGCACATTTATGATCAGCTTTCTATTTATCTGAAACTCATGTGAGTTGTTTTGTTTTGTTTTGTTTTGTTTTGGCTGGGAGTCCCCAAAAGTTCATGGTTAAGGACATGGTTTCTAGGATGGCACTATTCAAGGGTTGTGGATTCCATATTGAGATGGAATTTCATGGTTGGGTCTTAGGTCATTGAAGTCATATCCATCAAGGGGCTTATGAGATATTTGAATCTTCCAATCTTTCTCTGCTTCTGGTTTATGAAGTGAGTGGTATGATCAATCACAAATGTTGTAATCATGATTCACTGTCACTAGAACTATAAAACAAAGGGATCCTTAATCTTGAGCTGAAACCCTTTAACCTATGAGCAAAATGAACCTTTTCAGTAACACAGGAACCATTTCAGTTATTTTCTTTTGGTAACAGAAGGCTAACTAATATCCTAGGCATAAAAGAAGGAGCCCTTTTCTATTTCAACAGTTTCCTTCTCAATATTTTGATGCTCTATTTATTGATTCCACCAGATTTGTTTATGAGGTGACCAGTAGTTATGATTTGCTTGAATTTACATATCCAGAAATAAAAATTTTGATGAGACTTTTTCCTTTTCATTTTGTCAATGATTTACCTGTCAGTTCCATGACTTCTGTGTTCCAGGAGCAAAACTGCTAAGAAAAGTTCTATGTAGACTTTTTTTAAAATTTCATTTACTGCATTCTTCAGTTTCAGAATTTGAGATTGGGACTTCTCACAAAGTTTCAGTTACCTGTATTTATTATATGTACAGTGAAAGTGCATATGCATCATACTTTGATATCAAAATGTATTGACACTTGATATTTACAAATTTCACCTATTTGATCTTTAGAAAAGATTTTCAATTTATATTCCCTTAAAAGATATGTGACAATGGAGGATAGGGGCCTTTAGAATAATCATTATACATCTACTTCATTAAAATGTTATCTTAAAGAAACTGATGACAGTTTTCATCGAAACTGATATTCTCATTTACTTTCTATGCAAAAAAAATCACAGCTTTCCATATGGAAGAGCAAAGGATGAGCAATTTATGTAAACAACAAATTTAGAAGGTTCAGTTTTAATAAGAATGCATCAGTTTTCCACTTTGGTGAATCAATATTGCTAAACTATATTAAATAATAATAATAAAATAATTATACTGATATATTGAACTTTGTTGAGATTCCTATATAAAATGATTTACTATCATTATTATCCAGCTGCATGTTTTTATTTTTAATAATCATAATTCAGTTTAAAATGTAATTTATTAAATTTGTCTTATTGAGACATGTAATTCATATATGATAATAAATATTCATCATTTGACTATATACATAGGTAGCAAATATACACCTAAAGCAGATTGGCTATTCTTTTGGTTTCTGACCACAGAGAAATGATATGTTATTTAAAAATGTGTGTTCAATTTATTTCACTTAAGACCAAAAAATTCCAATGAAAAACATGTGGATTTAATAATCAACTTTTGTAGCATAGCTGAATACAAAAATCAACACTCAAACACCAATAGCATTCATGTGCACAAGCAACAAATGCACTAAGAGAGAAATTAGAAATTTTTACGGTTTCACAATAGCATCAAAAAAGCTGAAATACTTAATAAGTTTAATGAAGGAAGTAAAACATTTATACTTTGAAAATTAAAGTACTCTGAAACAGATCAAAGTGGATATCAGAAAATGGAGAACTATCCCTTGATCTTGTGAAGCAAGAACCAACATAATGAAAATGCCCACACTTCCAAAATTGTTCCACAGATTTAGTACAATCCCAATCTAAACATCATTAACATAACAAACAGAACTAGAGAAACATTTCTAAAATTCCTGTGAAATCAGAGGAGACCTCGAATAGCAAAAATAATTCTAGGCAACAAAGGCAAAGCAGGGAGCATCACAATCTCTGACTTGAAATTGTACTTCAAAGCTACTGTGATTAAATAAAACAAAAAGCAACAATGACAGCAAAAAACCTGAAGATCAATACAACAGATTAGAAGATACAGAAACAACACCAAAGACACTGAGTCACTTTATGATTGACAAAGGAACCAAGCACACTTCACTGGAATAAAGATATTGTCTTCAATAAATGGTGTTGAAAAATCTAGCTTTCCACATGTCAATGATTATAGACCCATGTCTCTCACCATGTACATAGTAAAATCAAAATGGATCAAAAATGTAAGTATTAAAACAAAACCACTAAATCTCCTGGAAGAGAGAATAGGTAGAACTCTTGAAAACATAGATGTAGGCAAAAGTTTCATGACAAAAAACAAAGACCTGGGAAATACTAAAAAGAATGAACAACTGTGCTCTCTTATATATATATCAATTCTCCAAGTGTAAATATTATGTATGACAAAGATGGACTTACAAAAAAACAAACAAAAAATCAACATATGAAATATGTTGGCTGTAGCTACCACTATGATGAAAAGAAAATTATGAACAAATCTGTTGTACTAACACACTGAATTTTCTACATCTTTTCTATGCCTCTTATTATGCTTGAATTATCAGAACGTGAATGAGACACAAGAACATTAGAACATTTAAAGTCCTTAGGTAATTAACAACTTTTTCTTTATATATTAATTATTTTAAAAATTATTTTGGAGCAAGTAAATTCACAATTTAAAATTTGGATCCCAGCATCTTAGAATATGTAAAAATATAGAAAATCTATTTGTGAGATTGTAACATGATTGACCTTCATTTCAAGTCTCATTAGAGTATGTGGCCTTCCTGAACCTTCTGAACTTGGCCCTTATTCTTTATATGCCTCACTTCATTCTGGTCCTCTGAACTCCAAATATGATCATCCATGAAGCTCTCCTTATATTAGTATTGGATTTCTCTATATTACATCTTTATGTTTTCCAAATCCTGCAAACCAGCTCTAAAGACTTCTGAACCGAATGGTCTTGTAGAATCACAAACATTTCCTCATTTCCATGGCACCAGTTTTCTATATTGGTCAGCTTTCCTATGGTTGGAAAAAAAAATACTCAACACCTACAATTTATAAGAGGAAAGCTGTGATTTGGTTCATGGTTTCAGACACTGATAGACTAGATTAAAGGTAAAAACACCCTGACAGATGAACAGTGGAACAATTCACAGAAGGTAGGAAGCCAGCAAGATATTTACCCTCTAAAGCATAGTGGTGAAACTAAGGCATGCATGTAATTCATTTAGCTTTTAAAACAAAAGATGTGAAAGCATGCGTTGTTTTTTTCTAAAGTAAAACTTCAAAATTTAGATTTAATTGCAGTGTTCACACATTGAAGTAAATGAATTTTGAGCACTCATCTCTGAAAGGTTGCCATAGGTGATCAAAAGCATGCCCTTAATGACCCACCTCTTTCACCTGGACATCATCCCCTAAAGTAACTTACAACTATGGAAATAAGTGAATTACTTAATTGAGTAGTATAGCGTGATTCTGGTCAAATCACCCTACAAAAGTTTCTTACCAGTTGAGTTGACAATGAATATTAATTGACAAAGTCAGTGAATATACTGCCTCTTCACATCACTGGGAGATATATCTCTGCTGACTCATTGAATGATCAATATCAAATTTAATCCTTCCTGGTGTTCAAGAAAATTGTTGAATCATTATTTTTGCATTAGTCATTCATGATGAGAACCTATTGCAGTGAGCAGAAGCTTCAGTGTTTACACTGAAGTACAATATGCAGTGGAAAAGTTTACAGTACCATTCACAGTACTGATTATTCTGTTCACACTTAGATACTATATCTAACAAGTCCAAGCCATCAAGATTTTTTTTCCTGTATCAGGTTTGAGAAGTTTTATATTTGTTTGCTTAACATTTTGGTGCATGTCTACTTTTGGTCTATTCTTAGCTGATTTTGAAAAGTTTGTATCTATATTTTTTATTTTTTTGTTTCTTCCTAGTTATACTTACTTTTTACTTTAAAAAGCAAAACATAAAAAATGATAGAAATGATACAGAATTTCAAAAAAATAGGAAATTAACACTATTTAATATATTGCATGTTGTTATCTTAGAAATAGTTGTTCAGGTTGCAAGATCTAGGCACAAAAATAATTAGCCAAACAATGACAGCATAAACTGTTTTCTTTGATGAACTAAAAGAGGTTGATAGTATAGTTATCTATCTTGCACACAAATAGACACATAACTTTGTTTATGTTTACCAACATACATTTATTATTTTATTTTCTTCTTTTTCTCTTTTCCTCTATACCAGTTATTTCCTTTTTATTATGTTCTTTATATTTCATTATTATAATATTGATTATACATTTTGGATCTTACTACTGTTTCAGTCTTTTTAAGTTATTTTTTACACTAGGGATACAACACAATATTTATAAATGTGATTTTGATTTATTTCATTTATAAGTATTGTCTCAAGTTGCCTACCTATAAAAAAATCCTCAAGATTATCTTTTTTCATAGCTGAGTAATACTCCATTGCATAAAATACTACACCTTTTTTTCTGTGTATTCTGTGATAGATGGGCATGTGGGTTTTTTCCAACATCTAGACATTGCAAATTGTGCTTCTGTAAACATGGATGCACATATATCTCTTTGTCATGACATTTTTAATTTTTCTGGGAAAATATCCAGAAGGGGAATAGCTACATTGAATGGGACTTCCTGTCCTACATTTTTTCTCTTTCATTTTTCTATCCTGCATTTTTGAGGAACCTCCACAGTGATTTCCATAGTGGTTACACCAGTTTACACTCCCACAAGCAATGGAGAAGTGTTCCTTTTGCCCCAAACCCCTGCCAATGTTTCTTATCAGTTGCTTTCTTGATGGCGGCCACTCTTTCTGGAGTGAGATGGAATCTCACTGTTGTTTTAATTGACATTTCTTGAATGACCAGTGATGGCGAGCATGTATTCATGAATTTATTTGCATTTTCATTTCTTCATCTCCAAAATAGACTATATATTAGCTCATAGAACATGCTTAAGTAAATGCAAAGTGATTGAAATTATCACATGCATATTATCTCACCATAGTGCATTGAAATTGGAAACTAATAGCAAAATAAATTCAAAAACCAGCATAAATACATGGAAAGTAAATAACAACACTTAATCAATGAGTAACAGGTGAAATTAAAGAAGAAATTAAGCAATACAAATCAATGAAAATACAGATAAAACATACTGAAACCTGTGGGATGCAATGAAAGTGGTCCTCAGAGGAAAACATATAGCAATAAATTGTCACATCAAAAAAACAGAACAAACACAAATAAACAACCTAATCCTACACTTCAAGCTTCTAGAAAAAAAAGCATAAGTAAAAACCAAAAGCTAATAGAAGAGAGGACATTATAAAGATCAGAGCAGAAATTAATGCAATTGAGACTAGGAAAGCAATGCAAAGAATTAATGAATCAAAGAGCTGGGTCTTTGAGAGAATAAACAAAATGTATAAACCTTTAGCTAATTTTATCAAGAAAAATAAAAGACACAACTTGAATTCATGCAACAAGGGCTGCAAAGGGAGAAATTACTACATATCCCTTGGAAATTCAGAATACCATGATACCTACTTTTAAAAACTTTACTCACATAGGGTGGAAAATACAGAGGAAATGAACAGATTTCTAGAAATGTATGGATTACCAAAGCTGACTCAAGAAGATATAACGATTTTTAATAAGCCAGTATCAGCTACTGAAATTGAAACTGTGATTACAATGTTACAAACAAAGAAAAGCCCAGGTCCTGATGGATTCGTGACTGAATTCTTTAAGAAATTTAGGGCAGCTTTAATACCAGTATATCTCAAATTCTTCAATGAAATTGAAAGGGAAGCAATTGTCCCTTACTTATTCCTGGAGGCAAGTATTAGTTTGTACAAAACCAGAGAAAGACCCAACCAAAAGGACTATAGGCCAATATCCCTAATTAACTTTGATGCAAATGCTCTCAATATAATACTGGCAAATAGAATGCAGTAAAAAATCAAGAAGATTATACTCCACAACCCAGTGGGATTCATCCCAGGAATGCAGGGATGGTGTAACATATGCAAATCAATAAATGTAATACAGCACATGAACAGAGCCAAAGACACAAATCACATGATGATCTCTATAGATGCGGAAAAATATAGCAGTTGTACACAATCCCCAGGAAATAATTATCTTTTCTTTATTATTACCTTTTCTTCTTGCCAAAGATCAATTCACTATATTCATATGAGTTTATTTCTAGGCTCTTATCTTAGTTATTTTCTCAATTGCCAGGACAATATACCTGACACCTATGACTTGAAGGAAGAAAGGTTTATTTTTGTTCAAAGTTTGTAGACTTTTTGTTCTATAGTTGGCTGGCTCCAAGATACGGTAGAATGGCAGAGGGGAATCACAGAGGAGAAGCAATTTGTGACAAAGCAAGAAGAAAATAGGAACAGCAAACCTCATTTATTCTTTTGTTTCTAGCATCATGTCATTTTTTATTTTAAAGAGAATAAAACATTTCTGGCCATTAAAGAAATGCAAATAAAAACACTGAAAACTCTAACTTTTTCCAGAAAGAATGACTATCAATAAGAAACACTAGTGAGGATGCAGAAAAAGGAATATTCTACTTTTTGAAGGGAATGTAAACTTGTACAACCACTGTGGAAATCAATTTGAAGTTTCCTCAAAAAGGAAAAAAAAAACAGTAAATATTCTGTTTGCCCAGGTATTACCCCCTTATTTGTCTTCCTGAAAGAGATAAATATATCTCAGTGGTATATGCATACTGGTAGGTACAGCAGCATGATTTACAATTGCTACCCCTTAGAATAAGTATATGTTCATCAGATAAGTGGATAAAGAAAATTTGGTATCTAAGCACAACAGAGAATACCTTAACATAAAGAAAATAAATTTGAGGTGTTTCTAGAAAACTAATCACTTTTAGACCATAAAATTAAATGAAATAAATCAGACAGACAAGGTTAAATTTCTCATTGTTTCTCTTATATGAGAAACCCAGTGTATAAAAATTTAAAGAGAAAAATATGGAATGAATGAAAGCAGTCAGGGAGATAGATCTTTTGCAAATAGAAACAGAATCTTGAGAGGAGTGGAAAGAGGAGTGGAAATATAAATAAAAACTACTAAGAAGCGTTATGGAAATGTACCAACTCTCCAGGTTAAATATAAGCAAATAAAAATTTTGTAGTGAAAACATACAAATAAAAGTATTTGTTCAAGTAAAGAAGGGCTAGGAATGTAATTCAAGGTAAGGTGCTGGGTTGAATATCCAAAAACAAACAAACAAAATAAATATATAACAATAAATAAAAATGCTTCAGTAATATAATGAACAAAGAGGATCTTGCATTGATTAAATTTATTCTCATTTGTTTTCCAAACTATTACTCACATGACTGTTTGGTTAGAAGTATTTAATTAGGCTCATTGGTCAAATTAAAATATCATTTTCTAGACATTAGTGCTACATTCCAGTGAAAATTAAAGATTCCAATGCTTTCCTCATCAAGCTAATTCCAAGCAGATATGGTCTTATCTTATTAAATGTATCTAGCCTATTGTCAAACGTGATTATACCATAATTATTGCAAATTTTGCTTTAACTTAATAGAATTGGTGTTAATATTTGAGTTTATAAACTACATTTGTGGTAAGGAAAGGAAATTCAGAGTATCCAAAGGTTGTAGATATATTAAAATATTTAAAACATATGATTATTTTATATAACACAGAATAATAAATAAATGATTTCAACATGTCTGCTGAATTAACTTTTCATACTATAGTTTTTAAACTTTTTCTATCTGATTTGATGCATGTTCAGTTTAATAATATTAAATAACATGCACTATATTTGACTTAAATATGAATCTTATAACTACCTTGAATGAAACACCCTAAAACTCTAAACACTAATTCAGTTTACAAAAATGCTGCTTGAGAAAGATATCATTTTTGAAGATATTTCTGAACAGAGAGGGATTGGATGGAGGAAGAGAATATAATTTCCATAACAGAGATGAAAAACTGAGAAAGGACTCCAGGTATGTGTAAGAAACACTCCGCAAATTTTGAGTGTTGCTTGCCATGTGCATAGGCTTTTGGGTAAACAATTTTAAGCACAAGATAGATGCATAGGAAAGGTTAAGAGATCACAGAGTCTGTTTATCAAAAGAGTAGTGCTAGTTTTTCAAGCAACATTAGAAAAATCTATGAAGATTGAGGTACTGAACAAAGATAAGAAAGGATCTTTTCTCAGGAGCACAGTGCAAATAACCCTAATCAATAAGTTTTCAAACAGCACTTTTGAAATTTTGGGTTATAATATTTTATTATATGGATCTTCTCCTGTGCATAATAGAATTTTTGGCAGCATCTCTTGCATGTATCCTTTAAATATCAGTTACATGCATCTCTAAAATTTGGCAACTGATGTCTCTGGACATTGGCACTGTCCTCAAATGGTGAACAAAAATGCCCTTATTTAATTTATTACCATAGACTGAATGCTTCTACTGGTTTGTCTAACATATCAATAAAGCAAGAGACAACAAGATTAAAGTATTTCCAATTAATAACTCAAAACCAGAATACAGAATATGCATATTTATAAAGCTACAGATTTGTCAGCAGATTAAAAAGTAAAATTCACCATACTTGGTACTTAATTTTAATATTTTTAAAATTATAGGTACACATAGAATCAACAAAATATAACTCAAAAGTAGTGAAAAGATAATAAATAATAACCAAACCAGAACCGAGTTTAGAAATAGCAGATAGTTATTAAACTGACATTTCTGTGTTTATAAAGTTAAGGAGAGTAACAGGTAACATAAAAAGCCTAAAATATATTTCTACTGCCAAAACTTAACATATCTTTAAACTAGGTATGATTAAATAGTGATTAAAATTACAGGAAACAACAAAAACTTTACTTATATAGTTTACAAATTATAGGTACCTCAATTTACAAATTTAATTTGCTTCATGATTCTTTTTTCTATTTTTATTTTATTTTTTTTCTCTAGTTTCATGTTCCTTCCCTGGACTTTCTTGTTTCTTTTTTATTTTTAAATTTTATTTAAAGAGAATACAAAACAAAACAGAAAATAGGGTAGCAACAATACAGAATTCCAAGGGGAAAAAAAAACAAAAGAACAAAAACCACTAAGAAATCAGTACTTGATAAATTATATCCTGTCATCTTGGAAATAGTTGTTCAAGTTACAAAATTAAAACATACAAATTAGACATTCACACAGTGAGTATGTTAACAGTTCTGCTCCACAATGTAACAAAAAAAGTAATATGGTCATCCATCTTACAAACTTAAACATGCATGCAAATATATCCTTTAGAGCACTTTCTTTTCCTCTCTAAATTATAGTAGCAATTACACATTTTGCATTTTATTACTCCTACATTTCTTATTACTTTTTTTAAATTAGAGACACCATGTAATATTTACAAATATGATTCTAATTTCTTTCACTATGAGTATAGTCTCAAGTTGTCTCCATTTACCTATGAAAACCTCAAGATCATCCTTCTTTGTAGCTGAGTAATATTCCATTGTATAAAAATACCACATCTTTTTCATCCACCCTGCAGTTGATGGGCATCTTGGTTGTTTCCAAGATTTAGCTATTACAAATTGTGTTGCTATAAACATGGGTGTACATATATCACTGTCATATGAACTTTTCAGTTTTTCTGGTAAAATACCAGAGAGGGGATAGTTGGGTTGAATGGAACTTCCAATCCTAGTCTTCTGAGAATTCTCCATACTGATTTTCATAGTGGTTGCACTAATCTACCCTCCAACCAACAGTGGAGCAGTGTTTCTTTTTCCCCACAGCCTTGCAAACATTTGTTATCAGTCAATTTCTTGATGGCCGCTATTCTTTCCAGAGTGAGATGATATCTCAAGGTTATTTTAATTTGCATTTCCCTAGTGACCAGTGATTGTGAACATTTCTTCATGAATTTATTTTCCATTAGTATATCTTTATCTAAGAACTCAAAGGCCCTTTTGAGTCTTTGAATTTGGGGGGCTTGATGTTTTTCAATTTTTTATATGTTCTGGATATAAGTCCTTTATCTGAGGGGTTACTGGTTAAAATTCTTTCCCATTATGTGGGTTTTCTTTTCACCCTATTGGGGATTTCTTCTGAAGTGCAAAAACTTTTCAATAATATGAGATCCCAGTTATTGATTCTCTGGAATGTTCTGTGCAATTTGTGTTTTGTTCATGGATTCTCTGCCTAACCTTATGTCTCCAAGAATTCTACCTACCTTATCTTCCAGTAGATTTATTGTTTCTGTTTTAATGTTTAGATCTTTGATCCATTTAGACTTTAGTTTTGTGCATGGTGATGGGCATGGATATAGCTTCAGTCTTCTTCACTTTTCCAACTTTTGCAGCACCATTTATTAAAGAGGGTATCCTTTCTCCAGTGGACATGTTTAGCCCCTTTGTCAAATATCATGTGGCTGAGTGTCTTTGTACTTATATGTGCATCTTCCAATCTGTTCCACTGATCCTCAGTCTATTTCTTTGCCAGTACCATGCTCATTTTATCACTGTGGCTTTGTAGTATAGTTTCACCTCAGGAATTGAGATGCCTCCTGCCTTGCCTTTATTGCCTGGAATTGCCTTTGCTATTCTAGGTTTCTTCTAGTTCCAAATGAATTTTAGGGGCGTTTTCTCTAGATCTGTGAGGTATGTCAATGTATTTTGATTGGGATTGCATTAAATCTGTATAAAAATTTTGGGAGTATGGCCATTTTCACAATGTTGGTTCTTGCTAGCCAAGAGCAAGGAATATCCTTCCATTTTCTAATATCCTTTTCAGTATCCTTTCTTAGTGTACTTTAATTTTGAACATATAGCTATTTTACATTCTTAGTTAGGTTGATTCCTAGGTATTTCATTTTTTTAGATCTTATTGGGAAGGGCTATATTTCTATAATTTCTCTTTCAGTGAATTTCTTGTTTGTGTACAGGAATGCTATTGATTTTTGAGCACTGACTTTGTAGCCAGCTATACAGCTAAGTTTGTTTATTACTTCTAGCAGTCTTTTAATGGAGTTTTTGGGTTTTCTATATAGAGTATCTTGTCTTCTGAAAATAGTGATAATTTAACTTCTTTCTTTCCTATCTTTATTCCTTTTATTTCTCTCACTTGTCTGATTGCCCTGGCTAGTGTTTCCAGAACTATATTGAAAAGTAGTGGTGATAGTGGACATCCTTGTCTTGTTCCTGATTTTAAAGTGAAAGCTTTCAGTTTTTGTCCATTTAGTACAATATTAGCTATTGGTTTGTCATAGATGGCCTTTATAAGGTTGAGGTAGACACCATGTATTCCGAGTTTCTGAAGCATTTTTTATCATGAACATGTGTTGGACCTTATAAAAAGCTTTTTCTGCATTTATTGAGATGACCATGCAGGGTTTTTTTTGGCTCTGTTGATGTGGTGTATCACATTTATTAATCTGTGTATGTTAAACCACCCCTGCATTCCTGGAATGAACCCCACTTGGTCATGATGTATAATCTTCTTGATGATTGCTGCATTCTATTTGCCATTATTTTATTGAGAATCTTTGCATCAGTGTTTATTAGTGAGACTGGCCTGTAGTTCTCCTTTTTTGTTAGGTCTTTCTCTGTTTTTTGTATGAGAGTAATGCTTACCTCCAGGAATGATTTAGGGAGGATTGCTTTCTTTTCAATTTCATTGAAGAATTTAAGGAGTATTGGCATCAAGTCTTCTCTAAATTTCTTATAGAATTCAGCTGTGAATCCATCTGGACCTGGGCTTTTCTTTGTTGGTAAGTTTTTATTACATTTTCAATTTCAATAGCTGATATTGGGTTATTCAAAATTGCTATACCTTCTTGGTTGAGCTTTGGTAGTTCATATGTTTCTAGAAATCTGTCCATTTCCTCTGTGTTTTCGACTCTATGTGAGTAGAGATTTTCAAAGTAGGTATTCACGATCTTTTGAATTTCCATGGGATTTCAGTCCTTATTGCATGAATTTGGGTTTTGTCTTACTTTTTCTTTATAAGGCTAAATAGAGGTTTGTCAATTTTGTCTATTTTTGCAAAAACCCAGCTTTTTGATTTATCAATTTTTTTTTTTTAGTTTCAATTGCATTGATTTCTGCTCTAATCTTTACTATTTCCTCTCCTCTATGAGCTTTGGGTTTAACTTGCTCTTCTTTTTCTAGAAGCTTGAGATGAAGCATTAAGTTGTTTATTTGTGCTCTTTCTGTTTTCTTGATACGATTATTTATTGCTATATATTTCCCTCTTAAGAACACTTTCATTGAATCCCACAGATTACAAGAGGTTGTTTCAGCATTTTCGTTAAATTGTAGGTATTGCTTTATTTCTTCCTTAACTTCATCTGTAGCCCACTGGTTGTTTAAAAGGTTGTTGTTTAATTTCCATGTATTTATGCAGGTTTTGCAATTTCTTTTGCCATTAATTTCCAATTTCAGTGCACTATGGTCAGATAGTATGTGTGGGATAATTTCAATATCTTTGCATTTACTTAAGAATGTTTTATGGGGTAATATATGGTCTATTTGGGAGAATGTGCCATGTGCAGCTGACAAAAAATGTGTATTCTGATGTGCTTGGGTGAAACACTCTGTAAACATCTACCAAGTGCAATTGCTTACAGGTTTGATTCAGTTCTATTATTTGCTGATTTTTTACATAGTTGATCTATCTGTTTGTGATAATGTGCTGTTAATGTCCCCTGTAACAGCTGTGATCTTGTGTATTTGGTTTTTCATGTCCATTAGTATTTGTCTTATATCATTGGGTGCTCCTGTGTTTCGTGCACAAATATTTATAATTGTTAGGTCTTCCTCTTGGATTTTTCCACTTACAAGTATATAGTGACCTTCTTTGTCTCTTTTAATGATCTTATGTTTGAAGTTCACGTTGTGTGCAAATAGAACTGTTACCCCTGCTTTTTTCTGGGTTCCTGTTGCATGGAATACTGTTTTCCATCCTTTGACTTTTAATCTATGAGTTTCCTTTTGAGTCAGATGTGTTTCTTGTGTACAGCATATTGTGGGATCCTGTTTCTTGATCCATTCTGTCAGCCTATTTCTTTTGATAGTTGAATTGAGACCATTTACATTTACGGATATCAGTGATATGTACTGGTTCAACTTTGCCATGTTATATGTTCCAATTGTAGGCTTTCTACTTTCCCCCTTATTTCATTGCTTATCCTACTTGGTGGTTTCTTTCTGGTGTTCTGAGTATTGTGGTCACTTTTGTCTCTGTCTATTATGTCTTTCAATACTCTTTCTAGGGCTTGTTTGGTGGACATGAATTTCTTCAATTGTTCTTTGTCATAGAAGTAACTTGTTTCTCCATTAAATTTGAATGATAGTTTTGTTGGGTACATCAGTTTGGGTTGAAAGTTGTTTTCTTTCAAGGGTAAAAATATCTCACTCCAAGCAACTCTTGACTTGAGGGTTTGTGCTGAAAAGTCTGCTGTGATTCTAATGGGCTCCCCTAGATAGGTGAGTTGTGTCTTTTCTCTAACAGCTTTTAGTATTCTGTTTCTATCTTATATACCTGAGGTCTTAATTATTATGTGTCTGGGTGTAGATTTATGTTGGTTGTGACTGTTTGGTGTTCTATATGCCTCACTTAAATGCATAGCAGATATTTTCCGCATGTTTGGGAAATTTTCTCCTATTGTTTATCAAGAATTTTACCTATGACATTTCTGTTGACTCTAGCATCTTCACTAATTCCTATTAATCTTATATTGTTGCTTTTGGCATCATCTTGAAGCTTCTGGATTATCATTTCATGCTGCTTTGTGGTTTTTAAAAGTTCTATCCTTTCTAGATCACTATTTCCGATCCTGTCCTCAAGGTCCAAAATCCTATTGTCAGCTTCATATAAACCATTTTGTGTGCTTCAAGTAGAATTTTTTGTTTCTTGGATGTCTCTTTGAGTTTGTTTCATGAATTCTGCTTGTTTTGTATATTGTTCCTTCAAGGATTCAATCAGTTTCCCATATTCCTGTATTTTTTTTTATCTATTTCTTCTTTAGCTGCGCTCTTTACTAAAGTTTTTACTTCTAGCTTTATGTGAGAGAGTACGTCTAATTTGATTTCCCCTATGGCTTCATGGAGTTGTTTTTTTTTTTTTTTTTTTTTTCATTCACTATTTTATCAGAGATTTCTGGTATGTTACTTTTGTTGTCCTCTATTTCAATGTCTCCTGTACTTGCACCTGGTGGACTTGATGTTTGAGATTGCATTTTGCTTTTTCATTTTGCCATTTTCCTCTTTAGAGTTAGTGTTTGGTCCTTCTGACCTGTTAGTGTCAACTGTTGGTAGTGTGTATCTTGGGGTCCTACTGTCAGATTGATGTTTGTCCAGTTGCTAGGTCCCACTATGAATAGGTGGGCCAGTCGCCTGACTCCTTGCTGCAGGGCCTATTGGGTGAGTGCTGTATTCTTCCTGGGCTATCAAGCCCAGTAGCATTGATGTAGGTCAACTTTTAGTTCCTGCTATTACTTTATCTTCAGGTTATTCCAGGCCATCAAATCTTCCTGTCTATAGTGTTTGTGTCAGCTGAGACCCTATCATGTCCCTATTGTGTGCCTGTGTGTCTCATATGTCCTTTAATTTTCTTCAAGTTGGAGGAATCCTTCTCGGCACACTCCCCACTCTGCCTGATGTTTTCTTTGTGTAGGAAGAGGTCACCCTCACTCTTGTCAGACTTACCAAGCTCTTATGGTTAGTTGGAGGGAGCTTTACTACCGGCCTTATTTACTCACTGTACACCTGTATTTTAGGGGCATACTCAACACACTGACTGGAGCCACCTGACATCTTCTGTTTCAGTGAGGCAGTCACTTAATCTCCCTTCAAGCTAGCACAGATAATCCACTGTAGTCCAAGGTTCTTCTGGGAGCAGAGATCCAAGGTTGCCCCATGCACTGGGATTCTGCAGCAGCATGCATGGTCAGGGCCCAGGGGTGGATGCCGGGCCCTGCTCCCTGCCTGGAGTTCACTGAGTGTAGTCTGGTTAGGCCTGCTGAGCCTCTGTTGTATCCTGGGGTGTCCTCAGACACAGGGTGTGGTCTTCCTGCCTGTGTGTAGAGTTCCAAGTTTGCCTGTGAGCACTGGGATTTGGCTGGCACCACCACTGGAACACAGAGCCTGTTTTATGATTCTTGATAAGATGTCTAGATTTGTTTTAATGTGGGAAAGATGGCCATGGTCATGTTTGTTACCCAATAGCAGAATCTGCAAATGGAAGAAAGATGTTCTAAAGATGAAATTTTTGACAAACAGGAGCATTCATGGTCTTATGCATTACTAAATTAAGGACATAGGAATAGAAAATACTCAAATAAGTTACTGAAGAAAAAAAGAAATAAATAAACAGAACATCGAAACTGGATAGAGCAATACCTACAGAACAAGTTTATATGTAGGAGTCCACACAAGAAGAAAAAGACAAAGCATATGAATAAATGATTTGTAAACATGTTTCAAAATTTGATAAAAATATGCATCCGTAAATAGTTCAACAAATGCTAAACAACAAACTTTTTATTAAAAAAGAATAACGACTGCATTTTAATAAAATTTAACAAAACTGGTAATAAGAGAGATTTATAAATATAAAAATAAAAGTCATGTTATCTAATAAAAGAAACATAAAACAATAGCTAATCTCTCATAAAAATAATGCAAAAGGAAATATAATGGATTATAATATAATGGATAACAATATAAAGGAAATATAATAGATATTTTTTAAATCAACATAGAGTATCATACCATGAAATGATCTTAAGAAATATAAAATGCAATACTTTTTTAGAAATGAAAAAAGTGCAAAAGAGCTACCATGAAAAATCTAAAAACTGGTTATTGAAATAAAAAGTTCTCACACACAACACACAAATTAGACCATGAGTTCAACATCATTTGAAATGTTAGCTACACCAGTGAATATACAATATTTTCTTATTATTTATAATATATATCAACAAATGTTGGGGATATAGCTCAGCTGTACAATTGCCTACCTGGCAAGCAGGAGGTCGTGAGTTTGATCCTCAGCACCAAAATAAATGACTAAAAATGTGTGCGAATTTTTCAAGCAAAATTAATCAAAAGTTCCAACAATGTAATATTGCTATTCAGCAAGCATCACAAATAAATGTTGATGTAATAAAGAATGAACAATTTAATTGGGCATCTCAAGAATGAAATGATAGGTACTGGTCATTCAACAAGTCATGAGACACAGATCTTGGTAGCTGATTGTATTAGCAGTACATTTACTAGTCCATAGCATGTATTTTTATAGATATGTCACACCAATGTTCTGACTTTTTATATGCTTCTTGTGAATTTGCTCCCACATTCCCAAAACAATCTCTCTCTTTATTTACACAAACAACTAGTGATGAACAAAATATTTAAGGAAGAAATAACATTACACAGAATCCTCCAGAGTTTGAAACAGAAAAATATAACTCTATCTCAAACTAAAAGAAAGTGTGAAGAGGTGAGAAGGGAGCTGGGTAGAGAATGCAAAAATTCTAAATTTACTGTATTAACAAATGAAAAGGAATACCACTCCATGATCATCGCAAGTTTCGTAGATATACATTTAATGTAATCCAACATTATTGCCAAAAAAAATGCTCTGCAAATTTGGAAGAAAACATCCTCAGACAAACAAAGGAATCTATGAAATTCCATCATTAGTATTCAAATAGATAAAAGATATATTGACTTTCTCATCATATTAGGAACTGTATCCACTGTTAATATTCACTATTTCTGTTCAGCTTTGCCTGGAGATGTTACCCAGGGCAATAAGGCTAAATCAAGACAATAACAGATGTAAATAGAGACATAAACATAGTGACAAAGACAGATATAGACAGAAAGAAACCAGAGAAGCAAAGAAAAAGAAGAGAAAGGAAAATATTCAGATAGAAATGAAATTCGAAGATGTGTAACATTTGATGGGGTCTACAAAAATTTCTAGATAATAAAAGATGAAATATTTATTCTGTTTGTTTAAAAAAGAATGAACAAAAATTGAAATAAAAAAGCAGAATAGCAAAAAACTACATTTTTTTTCTCAGCCAGGAACTGTTAAAATGTCAACAAGTATTAGGATTTTATATTTTCAGAGTGGTAGTTTTCAATGTATAAGCCTTGTATAATTTTCATTTAATTTATACTAAATTTTTTCATATTTTAAAATCCACAGATAGTTTTAAAGGTCTATGTACTGAATCAGTAAAATATCATTAAATGAAATATTTTTGAAACTGAAACTAATGGGAAAATATAGCAATTATGTAGTTTCAGACTCAATGCTCTCAAAATGTAGTCTTCTCAAATTGATCTAAAGTTGCAATGCTGCCTCAATGAAACTCCCAGAAAAAAACTCCAAGACTTATTATAAGCTTGAAAAAATTAATATATTCTCATATTAGTAAAGCAATTTACCTTTAAATAAAGGGAACAAAGTGGGGTGCTGTTCCGGTTTATATTTAAAATGTCCCAAAAAGCTCCTGGGCTCTGAGGTCTGACTTTTGGGAGTATTGAATCTAGTGTGTGTGAATATGAATTAGGGGTGTATGATAAGTGAATTAATCCACTTATTGCTTTGGCATAGTTTTGGGTGTGCACAGTGAGAAGAACCACCCTCTGTGTAGGTAGCACCAATCAATGAACTTCTAACCTACATGGAATCTCAAGAAAAAAATGAGGTACTTCCAAACCCAGCTTTTTGAGGAATCTCCAGACTGACCTCCACAGTGGTTGCAGCAGTCTCCACACCCACCAACAGTACAGAAGAGTTCCTTTCTTCCGTAAGTCTATCCAGCATTTGTTGTTGGTAGTTTTCTTGATCCTGGCCATTCTTTCTGGGGGAAGATGGAATTTCAGTGTGCTTTTAATTTGCATTTCTCTGAGGACTAATGATGATGAACATTTTTTCATGTATTTATTTGTCATTCATATTTCTTCATCTGAGACCTGTGTATTCATTTCAGATGTCCATTTTTGGATTGGGTCTTTGAATTTCAAGGGTCTGAGTTTTTAAAATTCTTTACAAGTTCTAGACGGAAATCCTTTGTTTGAGGGACAGTCCATTAAGATTTTTTCCTAATTTGTGGGTTTTCTTTTCACTCTGCTGGAAATCTCTTTTGACATGCAGACACTCTTTAATAAGATATGGTCCCAGTTATTGATTCTGGGAAGTATTTCCCGTGTGTTTTGATTCTTGTTCATGAATTCTCTACCTACCCTATATTTTGAAATTTTTACCTGCATTGCCTTCCAACAGATTTAGTGTTTCTGTTTTAATATTTAGATCTTTGATCCATTTAGATTTTAGTTTAGTACAGGGTGATAGGCATAGGTCTAGTTTTAGTCTTCTGCATATGCATAGCCAGTTTTTCCAGCACCATTTGTTAAAGAGACTGTCATTCTTCCAGCGAGCATGTGGGGCCTCTTTATCAAAGATAAGGTGGTTGAGTGAGTTTGCGGTTGTGGTTGTATCTTCCAATCTATTCTATTGATCTTCAGGTCTGTTTTTATTCCAGTACCATGTTGATTTTATTACTGTAGCTTTGTAGTGTAATTTCAAGTCAGGGATTGTGATGCCTCCTGCCTTGCCTTTGCTGCTTAGAATTGCCTTTGCTATTCTAGGTCTCTTCTGGTTCCAGATGAATTTTAGGAGAGATTTCTCTCAATCTATGAGGTATGTGAATGGTATTTTCATTGGGATTGCATTGAATCTGTATAGTAATTTTTGGAGAATGGCCATTTTCACAGTGTTTGTTCTTCCTATACATGAACAAGGGATGTCTTTCCATTTTCTGAGGTCCTCTTCAATTTCCTTATTCAGGGTATTATAATTTTCCCTGTATAGCTCTTTTACTTCTTTCATGACATTAATTCCTAAGTATTTCATTTTTTTGGATGCTAGTGTGAAGGGTGTGGCTTCTCCTATTTCTCAGTATTTTTATTGTTAGTGTATAGGAATGCTATTGATTTTTTAGTATTGACTTTGTATCCACCTACATAGCCAAATTTATTTATTATATCTAGGAGTTTTTCAATGGAGTTTTGGGGATCTTCTATGTAAAGTATCATGTCATCTGCAAATAATGATAATTTAACTTCTTCTTTTCCTATCTTTACTCCTTTTATATCTCTCTTGTATAATTGCTCTGGCTAGTATTTCCAGTACTATGTTGAATAGGAGCAGTGATGGGGGAACTCTTTGACTTGGCCCTGATGTTAAGGTAAAGGCTTTCAGTTTTTGGCCATTTAATAGAATGCTGGATGTTAGTTTGTCACAGATGGCCTTTATCATAGTGACATAAACACCATCTATTAGCACTCTCTGTAAGGCTCTTCTCATGAATGAGTGTTGGACCTTATGAAAAGCTTTTTCTATATCTATAGAGATGAACATGCGGTTCTTACTTTTGGCTCTATTGATATGGTGGATTACATTTATTGATTTATGTATGTTTAACCATCCCTGCATTCCTGGGATGAATCCCACTTGGTCATGGTGTATAATCTTCTTGAAGATTTGCTGCATCCTGTTTTCCAATATTTTAGTGAGAATTTTTGCATCTGTATTCCTTAGGGAGATTGGCCTATAGTTCTCTTGTTTAGTTGGGTCTTTCTCTGGTTTTGGTACTAGAGTAATATTTGCTTCCAAGAATGACTTAGGAAGAATTGCTTCCCTTTCAATTTCATTGAAGAGTTTCTGGAGTGTTGGAGTTAAGTCTTCTTTGTATTTCTTGTAGAATTCTGCAGTGAATCCATCTGGACCTGGACTCTTCTTTGTAGGCAAGGACTTAATTACATTTTCAATTTCAGTAATAGATTTTGGGTTAATCAGCAGTTTTACATATTCCTGATCCATCTTTGGTAGTTCATATGTATCTAGGAATCTGTTTCTTTCTTCTGTGTTATCGAATCAATGAGAGTAGAGGTTTTAAAACTAGGTGTCTATAAACTTCTATATTTCCACTGAGTCTGTAGTAATTTCATCTTTTTCATTCCTTATTGCATGAATTTGAGTTTTTTCTTTCCTTTTTTTATAAGGTTGGACAGGGGCTTATCAATTTGATTTATTCTTTCAAAGAACCAACTCTTTGATTCATTGATTCTTTGAATTGTTTTCTTAGACTCTATTGCATTAATTTCTGCTCTGATCTTTATAATTTCCTCCCTTCTTTTGGCTTTGGGCTTGGCTTGCTCTTCTTTTTCTAGATGCTTGAGTTGTAGTATCAGGTTGTTTATCTGTGTTTGTTCTGTCTTCCTGATGTGGGAACTCAGTGCAATAAATTTTCCTCTGAGGACTGCTTTCATTGCATCTAAAAAATTCCAGTAAGTTGTGTTTGTATTTTCATTTGCTTGTAGATATTATTTAATTTATTCTTTAATTTCCTCAATGACCCACTGATTGCTCAAGAGTGTATTGCTCATTTTCCATGTGTTTATGTGATTTTTGCAGTTGCTTTTATCATTAATTTCTGGTTTCATGGCACTATGATTTGATAACATGCATGGGATAATTTCAATTCTTTTGCATTTACTTAAATATGTTCTGTGGGCTAGTATATGTTCTGTTTTAGAGACTCTCCCATGTACTGCTTAGAAGAATATATATTCTGATGTTGTTGGATGTAACACTATATATACATCTATCAAATCCATTTGTTCACAGGTGTGATTCAGTTCTGTTATTTCTTTGCTGATTTTCTGTCTAGTTATCTGTCCCTCTGTGTCAATGGAGTATTAGAATCTCCTGTTATAATTGTGTTATTCCTTATTTGATTCTTCATTTCTGTTAATATTTGCTTTGTATAGCTGGGTGCTCTGGAATTTGGTGCATATATATTTAAGATTGTTATCTCTTCCTCTTGAAGATTTCCCCTAACTTTGCTTATCTCATTGGATCATTCTTGATTTGAAGTTCATATTGTCTACAAACAGAATAGCTACTCCCGCCTTTTTTTTTTTTTTTTTTTGGTTTCCTGTTGCATGAAGTATTGTTTTCCATCCTTTGACTGTCAGTCTATTGGTTTCCTTTTGGGTTAGATGGGTTTCTTTTGGACAGCATGTGGTTGTGTATTGTTCCTTAATCCATTCTGCCAGTCTGTTTCTTTTGATTGGTGAGTTGAGGCCATTTACATTAATGGTTATAACTGTTATATATTGGTATATTGTTGACATGTTATCTTCCTGCTGTTGTACCTTTAGCTTTCCATTCTATTTAATTGTCTACCTTGCTTGGTGGTTTTATCCTATGTGTATCTAGAATGTCTTTCAGTATTCTGTGTAGGGTTGGTTTCATGAAGTTCTTCAGCTGTTCTTTGTCCTGGAAGTATCTTATTTCTCCATCCATTTTGAAGGACACTTTTGCCAGGTATGTCAGTCTGGGTTGGAATTGGTTTTCCTTTAGGATCTGAAGTACTTCACTCATGCTTTTCTTGACTTTATTGTTTGTGTTGAGAAGTCTGCTGTGATTCTGATAGGTTTTCCTGAATAGGTGATCTGTCTTTTCTCTCTAACAGCTTTTACTATTCTGTCCTTATGGTGGGTTTCTGGGATGGTGATTATTATGTGTCTGGGTGTAGTTTTATTTTTGTTATGGCTATTTGGAGTTCTATATGCTTCACTAATCCAAATGTCAGTTTCCATTCTCATATTTCAGAACTTTTCAGCTATTACTTCTGTAAACATCCTCTTGATATCATTTGGGCTGTCCCCTTCTTTTTCACTTATCCCTATTAATCTTATGTTACTTTTCTTTGCATCATCTTGCAGCTGTTGAATTATTATTTCCTGATTCTTTGTTATTTTTAAAAGATCTTTCCTTTCCTGCTCACTGGCTGCAATCTTATCTTTGAAACTCTATCTTCACTTTCATTGAGGAGGTTTTTACAGCTTTCAATAGAATTTTTGATTTCCTGAGAATTTTTGATTTCCTGTATATCTCTTTGAATCTGCTTTATGTATTCTGATTGTTTCTTATAGTGTTCATTCAGGGTTTCTATCTGTTTGCTTTGTTCCTCTAATTTTTTAGCTCCGTCTTTATTAGATGTGTTCACTATTTCTTTCACTACTTTTATCATTTCTTCTTTTACCTGGACAATTATTTCTAATTTGAATTTCTCCATAGCTTCCCGTGGTTGCTTCTTTATTTTAGTTGATATCATTTCAGTCATTTCAGTATGGCTTCTCTTTTATTCTATCTACATGGCTCCTAGGGTTTCTTTGGATTGGCTGGAGATTTGAGCCTGTCTTTTTTCTTTCCTTTTGTCATTTTTCTATATTTCCTTGGTTTGAGTGGTGTTCCAAAGCTTCCTCTTGATGTGTGGTGAATCACCTCCTGCACCCTCAGCACCTGGAGCAGTCTCAGCTCCTGTGCAGGCTCTTGGCTCCCTAATTTGAGAGGTGGAAGCTGGGCATGGTGAACTGGAGCCATCAGAATCTCCAGGGCACAATCCCCTGTCCTATGGGGGTGGACATGAACTCAACTGCCTGGAGTGCTGGTTTTAGCTCTCCCCAGGCCAGCCCAGGCAGGCTGAGTGTCCTCCCGCATGGTCTCCACCTCCTGAACTAAAACAAGCCTGCTGGACATGGTTGACTGAGGTCCTGCAACCTCCTGGGCTCAGTCCAGCATCCCCAGTAGCTCCCCAGAAACTCAATCACCAGGAGCACAGGTCTCCAACTCTCCCAGGGAACCGGGACTCACCTTGTACAGTCCCTACTCCCCTGCAGGCTCTTGGCTACCTAAATTGGGAGGTGGAAGCTGGGTGTGGTATACTGGGGCTGGTGAAACCCCCGGGGCACAATCCCCTGTCCTAGGGGTGTGGTTATGAACACAACTGCTGGCAGTGCTGGTCTTAAGCTCTCCCCAGGCCAGCCCAAGTGGGCTGAGAGTCTCCACCTCCTGAACTGAAAGAAGGCCACTGGGTGTGGTGGATTGAGGCCCTGAAATCTGCTTGTCCCAGTCCAGTGTCCCTGGTAGCTCCCCAGAAATTCAATTACAGGGAGCACAGGTCTCCAACTCTCCCAGGGGCACTGGGACTCACCTCATGCAATCCCAACTCTCCTGCAAGCTCTTGGCTCCCTAGTTATCAAGTAATGATTTCTTAGTATTTTTTGTTTTTTTTTTTCCCCTTGGAATGTTGTATTGTTGCTATATTTTCTTCTATTTTGTTTTTTGTTTGTTTGTTTTTTTTAAATAAATTTTTAAAAAATACTGGAAAAAATACAAAAAATGCTTTTAATTATGATAGTAATGATAATATCCTTAAATTAGAAATCAGTAAGTACTGAATTTTGAATAATATTTTTGAATAATATTTGAATGATATTTATAATTCCCTAAACTAGAGCTTTATTTGGTAGGGGGAAAAATTGAGGCTCCCCTCAAAATATCACATATATTCTAAATGGTTTTTCTTTGTCTGTTTTATCATTTGTACATAAGCACTTGAAACATGCATGCAGCTCCTTCAGTACTACACTCAAAACTTTTTCTGCCTCGTGTCCTAGTTTATTACTTTTTAGTTCTGCCCTCCACAATTTCTGGAAGATGGGTACACTTCTGCAAAGTTGTTTGCCACTCTTTAACAAGGCTTGGTCTTTGTGCAAGTTTCCAATACTTGTAGTTTCCTTATAGTTTAAATGAGCTCTCATTTCAATCATATTTTATTATGGATGTGTGGCAATGTACAATCTTTCTAGTAAAGTTATCTGTGTTGGCCCACATTTTTGTATATTTTAGAACAATAGTCACGTTTCTAAGTATCAATTTTCTGTTCATATTGTGTTCTTATAGTCAAATACCACAAAGTAGGTAATTTCTAATAAACAAAAGAATATTGATTTATGGTGGTAGAACCTAATATCTACTAGAACAAATGGTTTGCATCGTGCTGTGTAAATGTAGAGAGAGTAGGGAGAGAGAGGAGAGAGAAACTCAAAGTACTGTAAAACAGGAACCATTCCTTTGATAGTGTCATTAATTCACTTATAATTATCACTTAAATATCCCAACTCTTGATACTTTTGAAATAGAAATTAAATTTGTAACATATGAAATTTTAAGCACACATTTAAAAGATAGCAGTTATTAAGATATAGAAACTGGAATTGATCTGAATCCACAGATGTAAAGCCTTACAAAAACCATTGAAGCAGTATATTCATATCCAATAGTCAGGGTGATTTAAAAGTTGTCTTGTGCTTACAAATTCAACATGCACTTCAGCTAGAGTGCTGAGCTATGTATTCACTATAGGTATCTGATGTCTTTTCAGATAGGGCTTATTCATACTGTTGGTATTTCACTTTAGCAGTATATTTAACTCATAATATACTTTTAAATCTGAAAGGCAAACAGGAAAAGCACCTTCGGTTTATCTTGATACATCTTTTTCATGAGAAAAGAAGCCATATCTACAGTATTTTTGAACAATTGTGAGCAGGTAATATGCTATTCTGTCATATAATGAAAAAATCTAAAGTATGCAGAATGAACCGATGAAACAAAATTGTAATATGGGAAACAGCACATAAGAGTTTCTGAGCTCAATTGTTTATTGTCACATATGACCTTAAAGTATAAAGCTAAATATTGGTAAAAAGTAAATAACTAGATAAATACATAAATAAAGAATGGAGCATATTTCCATGTAGAGCTGGAACTATATCAGTTGACATAATATATGTCAGAGTAAATTATCATTTTAAAAATAAGAATTTTATAATTAAAGGGAAATAACAAACTTGGAAAATATAAGCAAGTCCATAAAACACAAATCTCCCACATATTATAACAATGCTAGCTGTGTTTTCAATGTGTAGACAAACTAGAAAACACCCAGACATAAAGTGAAAGCTATATGCTGAGGGACCTCACTGATTTAAGGGGAGAAATAACAATTCCAATTATTCTCCATTGAATTTTTCAAAATTCTCAACTTCATTGATTATATTTGTTTTAAAATAAAGTTATTATTAATTTTAATAAAACGCATAAGATATTCAGTAAATAAGTAAGTATGATAGAAATACTTGCATTAAATGAAATTTAGTAATTTAATTCCATCATTAACAATGCAGCTCTTCGAACTTTGTGGGATGTTCCAAAGCACTAGGCAAAGATAGTTTGTGAAAAATGGTCAGCATAGAGCCAGAGACACCGATCGGCTACACAGCACCTGCCTGGCAAACTCAAGGCCCTCGATTCAATTTCCGGTACAAAAAGAGAAGAAAAAAAAAGGATCAGCATATAAACAACATTATCTTTTATTGACAATGGAAACTTTTATGTTATTAAAATATTTCCTTATAAAAAAGCTTTTTAATTTTTTCATATTTGGGGGGAAATATAAGAACAGGCTGGTCTTCGCCCTTTCTCCTCTTATTTGACACATAAATATATCATTCTATATATTTAAAGTGAGTCATCAGCAAAGTATTAATATCAATCATGCTACTCAAATTTTCCAGGAATGTTCTTTATTCTTTTAGTTTGCATATAAAATTTTTCTTTCCTTCATGAAAATGACCTCCAATAATTTAGTTGATTCTATTTTTTGTTCTATTGATTATTTCAGTTACTTGTGTGTATAATATAGCATACAATTTGTTGTGAATTGCTGTGGCCTCTGCCTTTTTAAATCTGATTTGAAATGCAACACTTTTTCTTATATCAAAAATCGATTGATGTCTTACACTTTTGGTTCCTTAGGGTTTCTTTTTTCTTGGAGATTCCTATTGAAATCATCTCATTGCTTTAGTCTGAAGATATGGTTTTTTTCTTTCCTTATCCTCTTGTTTAGGTCAGAAGATGTATTTCCCCCCTTGCCTTTTGGTATGCATTTGGTTTTAGTTCCTGCCATAATTTGAATATTTACATTTCCCATTTCACCACTGTCATACATAGGGAGGGAAAGGATTTATATAGAGCTAATTGTGTGTGACATGAACATAATTTTACATCTCACATACACTTTTTTAAAAAATTCTTTTCCTTCTACTAAGAAGGAAAGCAGATTTTCCCCATAGAGAAATACTTTCAGGACTGGAATTACACTTCCAATTCATAAAGAAACCACCTTTTTTATTTACCTTCACTAATTCATGTGTAATATTGTTGTAGGACTATTTACTCAATCAATCCATCGATTTCTAATGGAACTTGGGGAAATGTAGGAAACAATTTTTTTTTTTTGCTTCTTTTTTAAATTTTATTTTAAAGAGAATAAAACAAAAGAGAGCAGAACAGAGCAGATCAGAACAGGACCACATAGGCAACACAGTACTTTACGTTAAAACAACCAGATATCAACAGTAAATATCACAATATCTCTCTGCTATAGCTGAGCATAGTTTCAAATACAATAATATCAAACATAACAAAATAGTATAAAACCATTCAAAGAGTGGTAGAATTACAGGGCATTCTGAACCGAATAACAGAAAATGATCAATGGATACTGTAATATCACATTTTTGATTAAAAAAATGTTTATACTATCAGACATATTCAAATCCAAATAGACACAATGTGATAAATAGAACCAATGGTAGTAGAAGAATTGAAGCATGGTAGGACTTCTAAGAAGGATGATATTAAATCAGCAATAGCTGTCATGATGTTTTGTTTTCTTCAAAACAGCTGTTCATACCATCATGCATGATATAGTCAAACAAAACAAAATAAAACCATGCCAATGGATGAATGAAAACATTGAAAGGCTTCAAAGCTATGAGATAGGGACTCATGCTTACCATAAAATCTTATATACTCTTACTAACTCTCATACTAGGGAGACTATATGTATTTACACATGTGAGCCTGGTTTATTTCACTTATGAGTATGGCCTCAAGTCGTGTCCATTTATTTACAAATATTTCAATGTGGTCATTCTGTATAGCTGAGTAGTACTCCATTGTATAAAAATGCCACAACTTTTTTATCCATTCCTCAGTTGATGGGCACTTAGGTTGTTTCCAAGATCTGGCTATTACAAATTGTGCTGCTATAAACATGGGTGCACATATATCACTGTGGTATGATGTTTTCAGTTCTTCTGGGAATATGCCTAGAAGCAGAATAGCTG
>PVJX010022547.1:0-30401 GCA_004027295.1 Dolichotis patagonum
CGTTCACTATTTCTTTCACTGTTTTTATCAATTCTTCTTTTACCTGGGCAAGTATTTCTGGTTTGAATTTCTCCATAGCTTTCCCTATTTGCATATTTATTTCATTTGATATCATTTCAGACATTTCAGGTGTATGGCTTCTTTTTTCTTCCATGTACACGGCTTCTAAGCTTTCTTGGGGAGGGCTAGGGCTTTGAGCTTGCCTTTTGGTCTTTCTTTTTGTCATTTTTCTATATTTCCTTACTTTGAGTGGTGTTCCAAAGCTTTCTCTGCATGTGTGGTGGATTACCTGTTACACCCTCAGTTCCTGGAGGGGGAGTGGCTCCGCCACAGGCTCTTGGCCTCCTCTCAGGGTCCTAACTCCCCTCTGTGGGCTCCTGGCTCCCTAATTTGTAAGGCGAATGCTGGGTGTGGTCACCCCAGGGCCTTTGGAATCTCAGGCAGGCCAGGCCACCATGCTTTGTCCCAGGCAGGTCTCTAGGAGATTCCCTGCGAGTGAAGGGTGGGCCTACAGGTCCCAAAGAGTCAGGCCAGAATGTTGGTTTCTGAAAAGTTCCCGGTCCCAAACAGACCTGGCCAAGATGCCAGTCTCCACAATATTCCCAATCCAAACAGCCTGGGCCACTCTGCGGGTCCGACAGGTTCGGGTCCCAAACAGAGAGGCTGCGATGCTGCTTTCTGGGAGACTTCCTGGGGGTGAAGGACGGAGCTACGGGCCCAAACAGACCTGGCCCAGATGCCAGTCTCCAGGCAGTTCCCTGTGGATGAAGGGTGGGCCTACGAGTCCCAGATTTTCACCCCTTTTTAGCCATTTTAACTAATGAGTAAACTAATAATAGAAGAAAATTTTTCTTTACTAGAGAAAGGCTTGAGTCTGAATATTTTCAGGGTTTATAAAGTATGATGCTATTTCAGTGAGAGAATATACCCCTATAAATACAATTTGTTGTAATCTCACAATATTCATGTCAGCGAATTATGTGAAGAATTGAGAAGAGATAAATACTTGTCCACAAGTAGGCAGGAGGCCAGAACATACATCTAGGGAGTTCAAATTGCTGATCTAGTGAAATGCAGTATCTTCCTTTTACAGATAAAAAAGCCCTTGTGGTTTAATATAAATGGAAAAGACTGCCTCACAGAGAACTCAAACATTACAGCCTTGAGATGAGATGCAGCCTCAATACAGAAATGGTGTAAGAGCATGGCGTTAGAGACTGGAGCACCTCTAGCGATTCAAATAGGTTATTTGAAAGCTTAGGACGACTTTCACAAACATTTCTGCAGGCTGAATTAGGCCTACCTGCAGTCTCCCCTCTGACCCTGGCTGACCAGTTTCCTGTGCTCATGCAGTGACAGCAATAATGACTTCCGTACTTGAGCATTACCCCTGACATCTCTCTCAGTGAGGTATGAATGGTTGGATTCAGAGGGTTTTGGATTGGGTGCTTTTGATTTCTTCAAGTGTCACGGTGGAGAAGAATATTAATATTTTATTCTATATCATGTACTCTAGTTCTTCAAGAAGAAAAATCTTCATTTGTACATTTAATATGTATTGATTAAGATTATAGTAAGTACAATTATATCTAGTAATAAGTTAGAATTAGTGCCAATGGGTGAATAGAAGAAGTGGCCTATCAGTAACTTTTAAAAATGTTCCCACATCCAAAGCAGCACACATGGAGCAATATTGTATTGAATCCAAAATGTGTTTCAATTTCAGCTACAAATACTTCTCTCCAGAAAATCAGAACCATTAAGAAGAAAAAAATGTATCACTTTTTAGTGTAATGTAATCAGTACCACTGAAAAGACCTGTGTAAGCAGGTACTTACAGGGAGAAACATTAGCTCTGCTAACTCTCACGATAACATGTAAATTCCAAGTTAGAATGATGTGAGCATTCAATAGTCCCCTTCCCCAAACCTCACATATTTATAATTTTTAATCTCATCAATAGAAGATATATATTCTTCAAAGTTGTTATATGCTTGAAATGGTATATTTTCTACATCAAAAAAGAAAAGAAAATGGGATAGATATAAAACATTGGTAGGAAGCAACTTGCTTGCTGCTACCTAGAATTTTATATTTTTAGCAGTGACTCAGGCTCATATCCAATATCTTGAAATAGCAAATGTTTGCTTTTTAAGTTTCAAGTCACAACAGTCATTTATTTTGAACATCTAGCTAAAGGAAAAAAATCTTCTATTGTTTGGTTTAAGGCCCTTAAGTCTTGTGTCTAGATGGAACTGACTTAAAACTATATCTGGAATTATTCATCTGTAAGAAAGCAATGTAAGTCAATACAAACAAAGGCCTTTTAGCTGGAAGCTGAGATTAACCTGCAGAAACTGCAATCCAGATGTGAGTGGCTTCTTATCAGAGGGTAGAGCAGCTACCATTTAATGGGAGTGAAAGGTTCCCATGAGAATCAGAAATAAACAAACCTAGGTGATGCCCATATTCTTTCTTGATGTGTTTGAGTTACTTATTTTTCTTCTGCTTAAATAAACCAAAATTTTTTAAAGCCATCTTTACTTTGAGTGGTAAGTGTGCCTGAAATATGTATAAAACCACAGAAGTACTTCATAAAAAAACTAAAAATACAAAGCTATGATGTAATAATTTCTCTCTTTTTTGTTGTAATTTAATTATTTTAAAATATGATAATCTCTAACTGTATTGTTAAGGACAATTGCTATATATATGACATAAAATATAAATAAGGATTAAGATTAATAACATGTCCTTGAAAGAACTGTACTTTTGTATTAGTTTTCTCATAGTCAGAAGTAATTACATGGTGTACACTAATTCAAACAAAGGTTTCAGATATTTTAAATGCACTAGTAAGTAAATGTTAAATATTTTCATAAAGTTTTTCTTCAGAAGTTCAATATTTTTTGTAAGATCACTTTAAACTAAATGGTCAAATAAAATTGGTAACATTCCTCAAATAGTGTTAAATTTATAATATAAATATTAAAAACATAAACAATATATTCAAGATTTAAATGAACATAATACTTAGCTATTTCAACTCACAAGGCTTTTGTCAAAAAACAAAATATAGAAAATAAAAATAACTTTGAATTCCACTTTAAGATTAAATTAAAATATATTTGGATCTTAAATGAATCTCTCCCTTAAATATATGTCTATATTCTTAATTTGTATATGGGCATTGTTGCAGAATAAAAAGTCCTATATAATATTTGTTATAGTAATTTAGCCTTGTAGTTTCAGTTTTTCAATTAGATGAATATTACACACTGCTGTCCAGAAAACTACACATACATAAATTGAAATTTGCATGGATTTCAAGCTACCCTTTTTTGGAAATTTAACTAGTAGTCTACGAGACTTGATAGAGAAATTTTAACAAAGGAGAGACGATGTATATTGAAAGAGCTGCTAGTTCAAAGGTTTGAAACTTATTTTTATGGTCAGCCTTCTAGAAACAGATCATGGAATATCTAATTCTCTGTTGTGCCTTTTTTCCCCCCAACTGCTTCCCTTAATAGTCTCCATTCAAGTAAAGTCAAAACTCTTATAAAAAGTCATCTCTTGTAAATGTGACTTCAATTTTGAAATTAGGACACTAAGCATAAATCATAGTGAGGCTTTTGATTTCTCCTTAAAGACTGAATTGATTAAAGTTTACTGCAAACACACACTGATATCTGTATGACTCACTCTACCGTGGGGCTTAAAAGTAAAGGAGAACAAATGAAAGGAAGATGGGAGTTATTACAAATATATTCAAACAAGTTGAAAGTTAGAAAGTTAGGGTAAAATGTAGGAAAAAGTATAATTTGAAGAAATAAAAACTATATGTCTAAAGTTTGAAATGTAACTAGAGTAATTATATTAAAAATGAAGCAATTTGAATTGAAATGGTCTGTTTTAAATTGTCACCATATGCAAGGAAAATAATAGTCCCATTAGCTCCTCTCAGTGTTCATTATGTTATAGACATCACAAAATTCTCTTATAATAATAGAAAATGTATATTTTATTCCACAAGAGATTATGTCAAATCTTTATATGAGTGTTCCAAAGATTTTCAGCATCATGAAATAGGTGCTTTAAACACTTACTTTTTATAAAGTCCTTCTGTCTTGAAATATGTGTGTTAGAATTTAGTGGTTCTTCCTGTTATAAAACTTTGACATTGACTATAATTGAGGAGGTTAGTGTCGGTGTGTTCATAAGTATTACCTGTCATTTGAAATATGACAGTACTGTAACTGAAGGACCTTGGGGATGCTTGTGTGTTGGCACTGCCAGCTGACTGCCTTAGAAACTGCCAGACAATCTTCTTAATGCTTCCGACCCTGAGCTAATTAACATGGCCCTAGAGGCTTCTGCCTTTTCCATTTGCACACTTGTTGTTGAATAAATTGTTTGTTGCTAGTTATTCTTTCCTCTGATTTAAAAGTATATTTTTAAAGAGAGAGTACTTCAGTCCTGTTACCCTTCTGACATATATAAAAGTTTTGTTGCTTTCCTGAAAATTTACATATACTTCTAATGTGTTTTCAACCTTGCACCTGATTCCTATAAATGCATTGTGTGAGGCAAACAACTTATCAGAAATATAGGCACTTGCTTTGACAGTTGTGTTATGTGTCATGTAGCAATCACAAAGTGAGCTCCAAAAATAAAAACTAAACTTAAAAGTATACAGCGTAGATTTGATAGGATTTTAGTTTCAATACTACCAAGTATAATTGAGTTAAAATAACCTGCTTGTACCTCTTTAAGATAAATACTATTGACTTGCAATCAGAACTCTGAAGAATTTGCAAATTTAGATTATAAATTCTAAATAAGTCCTTATAAAGATTCAACAACAAAGGGAAATCTTAAGTATAGTAGTACAAATCCTTAATATAGGAAAGCATAAAATTTCAGTTATGACGAACTGTTGAGTGCATTTCATATCACCAAAGAAATAAATGAATGAGTATAAATAATTAATGCAATTTGGAGTGTATATCTATATCTATCTATATATCTGTGTGTATATATGTATTTAAAGTAGGGGAAAGAATGCAATGTATTTTCCTTCCCCCTTGCAGAGTTCATGTTCACCATGACTATAACTACAGATTAATAAGAGAAAAGCCTCATAAATTGATTTAACCAAAGTGTAATATTGATCAGCTTTCTCATTGCTCAGATACAAATACCCAGCATACACAACTTAGTTAGGAAAAGCTTAATTTGTCTTACCATTCCAGAAGATTCAATCCTTGATTTTCTGGCTCCAGAACAGTAACATCATAGCAGAAAAGCTTAGTAGAACAAGACTGCTTACTTCATGGTCATCAAGAAGCAGAGCAAGGCAACAGGGTCAAAGAAGATGCAGACACCAAGTATAGTATTCATGATGGTGCCTCTGTGACACAGCTGGACATACCTAAAAATCTGTTTTACTAATCCCCTAGCTGGCTGCCACATCACTTAAATTGATGATGAAGTTTACCTGTCTCAGAATTAAGTTTGGGATTGAAGAAGAGTGGACAGTCATAAAATACGATTGGATAAATTTGGAATATGACCTAATAGTAACAAACTGAGTGGGGAGGATATTTAGCAAGACCTGTTTGGTCAGACTTTTCTTTGTGTCTGTGTATTAGGCAAGGCTTCTCTGGAGTGGGGTTCTTATAACTTTCCTTTAGGTAAAGTAGGTACAAATATTCCTTGATGATCATGTGTCAGGGAAGAAGGGCAGGAGTTCAAAATGTGTCTCCAGCTTCTGTAGTTTCTCCAGTGTCAAGATGATATTTGGAGATGTAATGTGTACCTTGATAACACACATACATGCACATATATTTTAACTTCTCCCACTTACAGAGCAGCTACAAATTAATTGTATTTATTGAATTTGAAAATTATTAAATGTATAAACAACACAGTTAGTTAGCTTTTTAGAACTTAAAAATAATTGCTAGTATTATTTCCATTCTTTTTTCTTATAGTTTTTGTGCTAATTTTTCAATAAGTATATTAAAATGTTTCCATAGCAATATTCTTCAAGTATTTAATTCTTTTAATTAATAGCTTCAAAAATGTCTTCAAATTAATATTATAATTAGTAGAAATATGTGATTAAATCACATATTATGGCTATTAAATACATTAGAAAAAATTAATGGATTATTAATTTAAGCAAAATATTTTATACCAAGGATATTAATATATCTGTAACTTTACTGTAATTTGTAATAATTAGTAATCTTTCATAAAATATTTGATATGATTATATCCATATTTTGATTAGTATTTTACATTTTGGGTAAATTCCATGATTCTTATTCTTACATTAAGAATGCTACTGCTCATTATTTATGAATGATGAATGTCTTCAGTGCATCCTCTAAACAAACTGCAATTCCACATTACAAAGTGAATACACAGGCATTGCTGTATACAACTTACATGACACAAACACATAAGATATAACTAAATCAATTACCCATGCAATAGTATGACTTTTTTCAAATTCTGTGCCTTTATCTTCTACTCAGCCTACCATGTTCAAATATCTCCAAGTTCTTGCCTTTGGATGTTTCCTTACTACAAAACACAAATAACTGCATATAACAAGTGTATCCCCAACTCAATCATTTTCTAACCAATCCTTTGTTTTTACAACCAGAAATGTTATTATAAATGTAGTTGTTTAAATGTGTCAACCAGATTATTTAGGAGCCACAACTGATTTAATAGTTGAATAGAGTTTTACATTTTTTGATCATTGCTTTCAACTCTAGCACTTCTAATTATCCTATAAATGATTTCCTGTAACTTTCCTGACTTCTTAAATTTCTTCATGCTGTAGCACAGTTATTATATGCTAAGACTGAGAACATAGTTCCTTTAAAAGGAAAAGTGATGATGTGATGTTGTCCTGATGTATAACATGTATCTCAGGGGCTTAGAGACATAAAGAGATAGTTGAGGCAGCAATGCTGGTGGTTGAGAGGAGTTCATGGGACTGCTGGTATTTATTTATTTATTTATTTATTTTTGGATAATGGTAGCTCTGTGAAGGTATTGCTATGTTTCTATAAAGGCATTGTTAATGGCTTCTCTATCTCTCATTCTTTTTCTGGGGTGTGGAATGGGATGCTGAGATAGGGTCTTTTTATGTAACTCAGGCTGGCCTTGAACTCATGCTGATCTTGCTGCCTCATCCTCTCCAGTGCTGGGATTACAGGAATGCACTTCCATGCCCAGCTCTAAATCTTATTTTCTAAGCCACCTTCCTCCATCACTTTAAAAGCTCTCTAAATGAACTGACTGAACATACTGAACTGGACATACTGAAATGGACATACTGAACTGGAGCAGCTGTAATTCCAGCTGCTCAAGAAATTGAGGCAGGGGGATCTGAGGTGCACAGCCAGCCTCTACAACTAGCTAGACCTCATCTCAGGAAAAACAATAGCAAAAGTCTTTAACTTCAGTTGAAGTATGTGATCTTAACCCTTTCTGTGGGTTCATTGTCCTCCTGACAAAGCAGCCCCTGAAGAGCCCTTTGTTCACCACACGAATCCCTCTTTTATACCCTTTGAAAGCTGAAGGCCCTCTAGGTGGGTATACTGTGGGCATAGATCATTTTTTAAACCACTTACTGTAAACCCTCCAAACTCTGTAGGCTATAAATGGATCCCAATATCCATGTCTATGTTTATCACATTTCAGGAGCTGCCCTGTATCTAAGAAATCTCTTACCATAGCGGTCTCTGATGCTAGACTGGTGGCCAGGAGAGCTCATGTGGAGCATTACTCACAAGCTGCAGATAAGATGTGAATATTCCCTTGATGCTGACACCTTCGGAATGCATGAATGAGTCTCTTCAAAGCTCTTCTATTGTCTTGTGTGAATGTAGAGCAGAGAGAAGGCCAATGCTTTGTCCTACAGTGTCTGCTCCCTACGTGGCTCAGAATCATCTTCCTGCTCTTTAAACTTTTTCCTGTTCCCTGATACACTGAATAGAGTAGGTTGTTGGTCGTGTTAAAACTTGTTGCTCTGTTTATCAAGTAAAAACAGCACTTTCAGATTAGTATCCATGGGATGTTAAAAAGTTTTGAAATCTCTTATTTGATCACTCATGTAAACCTCTAGTCTGTCTTCTATGATTTGCCCTTTTTCTTATCAATCTGTTGAGAACTGTTCTATTTATAGCTTCTTCTTACCCACAAGCCAGTCTACAGTTTCTATTTTCTTTTCACTCATAGAACATAACTCATTGAGACAAGCATATGTTCTCTGTGATGTCTAAATTTTATCCATGGTAAAGTAATTTAGAAGTCTTTCCCAGTATGCATCACTGAAACTCTTTGTCAATGTCAGTAGTCATCTCCAAGTTGCCAATTTTTATAGCTATGTCTCAGCCTTCCTGTAATTCTGCCTATTAACAGAATGAGATAACGCTGATATATCCTTTATTCTTGAAGCATGTTCTTTGCCTTACATCCTAAATACTACATTTTCACTGTATGTTCCCTTCTTTCTTGCTTCTAAACACTGGGATATCACAGAGCTCAATCCTTGAAACAGTTCTCTCTCTATGCTTTCTATTTCTGTGCTTTTATCTAGTCCTACAGACTTAAGATCTAGGATATATAAAACTTGATTCCATTTTAACACTCTCACCTGTATCATTCCTAACAACTTCCTTGGCTATTAACATATGACCTAATTTATTTCCTGCTTTTATGCTTACTGTCCCTCAGTCTGATCTCTACATGGTTTCTATGTGTTCTTTTTCAAACTGACATCTCATCATGTGATTTCTTTGCCACTACTCCACTTTGATCTTCAGCCTATCTACCATTCACACATTGTACTTTAGTTGTACCAGACTTTTAATATAGAGAACATATGTTTATTCAAAATTAAAATAGGCACAAGTTCTGACTATCCTTCCATTAACTAAAATACAGCTCAATTAGTTTGCACTCAAATTGAAATAAATCATATTATAGCAAATTCTGTAGTTTTGATCCCAAATACAACCCCACATCAGAAATTTTGTATTTGTTATCTTTGGTTTATTCTCATTTCTCTTCCAATAAAATCTGATCAATAAGGTCTTCCCTGAGTATTTTTTCTCCATTTCTTTCTATTCTACTCATTCTACATAACTTTTCTTCTGAATCTATATTTTTATTATTGGTACTGAGGCATGCTGAAGATTTAAAAGAGTGAATATATGGACTACCTGCCTAAAATGTAATCTTTGGCTCCCACTGGTCAGTTCATGATTTGGGGCAAGTTTCTGAAACTTTCTGTGCTTGAGTTTGTAATCTGTAAAGTGGGAGTTATGCTATTATTATACCTATCTCATACATCATTTTGAGTTACCACAAAGCACTTAGAATAGTGCAAGGCACCAGTAAACATTCAATGAATGTTAATTATAATATTATTAATTATTTCACTGTCTTTAGTATATTTGTTTTTCAACATCTTCCTCTTATTATAATATAAGCTCTTTTTTTTTCTATCACTGTATCTGCAGTACTTAGAAACATTGCAGGAATATCATAAGTGATCAAGAGATACATGTGGAATAGTTTAATGAATAATATTAAGATGTCCACAATAAACAGAAGGGGATTATATATTACTTTCTCTATGACCAACTTATTCCACTAACCTCCAGACTCATGGATATATATTTGAACATATAAATTCTGCATGATCTAACATGTGCCACAACTTGCTGTTAAATACTACAGAGTTGCTATGTCTGGGAAATTGGTTTGAGTTGATAAAGATGAATTAATATGCAATAATTTCCCATAGTCAGTAATTTGGAGAGCATATAAATTATTTCAATTTATTGTTCACTTTGTATATGTTAAAACTCCCTGGTTTCAGTAAATGTTGAAATCTTAGAATCAATATATCACAAAATTAGTTTTAAGTATTTTTCTGTAAAATTGTCTTTTATTTTAAAATGGAAAAAATAAAAACAATGATACAGAACTTGAAAACAAAATAGTAGGTGACTAACCATGGTTACTGTGTTACATATTGTTATCTTCAGAGTAGCTGCTCAGAGTGCAAGACACAGGTATGAAAAAAATGATTGAACAATGAAAGCACAAACTCTTCTTTTTGATTAACCAACAAAGATCAGTAGCATAATTAGCTTTCTTGTTCTCCTCTTCCCTTCTCCTTTCTCCAATTGCAGGTGTCCTTTTCTTCTGAGAACTCTCCTCCCCCAACACTTTCACAATATCGATTGTACATATTTCAGTCTTACTCTTCCAGTTTTTCTCCAGTTTGTCTTCCAACCATGTTTTCTTTTTATCTCCTTTTCTAATTATAAAGTTATTCATAGTTATTTTAGAAAGTGTAGAATGTTTTTTAAAAAGAAAAAAAATAAAACTAGTTCCCAACCTGTGCAGTTAGTTGTTGTTGGTATTGTTACTGTCGCTTGCTTTGGCTTAGAAAATCGGTATCACACAGGATATACTGTTTTGTAACCATTGTGTTATCATTTAGTAGTTTAAAAATACTTTTCTAACCTGGTAGTAAATATTTCCTAATGCTTCTTGTAGGCAATGTCGTATTCTCAGTGTGCTCTATTTTAGCTTCCTGTTACTTGTTTTTCTGCAACAACAGCATATGTGTTCTCAAATGCTTCCTATTTTCTATTAACCTACAGATCCCTTGACCCTGCTCTGACTTCCTCTCAGCATGGATTCAACCAAGGCAAAAAATTCAGCCAATAAAGAAATGAACTCTTTTAGATTCAGTGTACTGCTTAATAAAGTAAAAAAAGATGCCAACTGCTAACTGCCCACTTGCATTGTCCTGCAGGGCAACAATGAAACTCAAAGTGCAGGGTAATTAGACAAATTAGTAAGTGAGGACTGGGGCACTTGGATGCTGAAATGCTGCATGGGGGTCTGTACCTGTACCCTAAGAGGAGGAGAATATGCTGAGCCGAGTGCTTCATGCCTTCCCAGGATCCAGGGAATGAGAAGTTGTCTCGTGACAGCAACTCTGGACGATAAGGAGGTCAGAGGGAAGGGACCCCCCAAGCTACGATGATTTGGGAGAATCTTGAGGTGTTGTGCTATGGCCTAGGCCAATGCTTATTCAAGGGTGCGCAGTGTTATGAGTTATCTAGGACAGAATGATTTCCCTATGATGCACTCTGTCTGGATCCCAAAGTTCCCCCGATGTACTCAATCTGGATGTCAAAGTTCCCCCACCCCAAGATCAAGTTCTGTGGATATCTGGACTTGGAACCTTCTGCTAGAATAGTCATGCTTTCTTCTATATCATATGGGAGCTTCTTTATCAGGAAAATCATTTCAAGGTGGGATGCATGTTCAGATGCATGGCCCTGGCCTTTGGGGAGTTGAATACGTGTGGTGTTTATGGAAGTATACAAAGAAGTTGAATGAGCATGCCAGGGTATGTATGTCTGCAAAGTCTCTCAGGGTGCTGGACAGAACTATTAAATGAGTCAGGTTGTATTAATGGATTGAGTGTCAGCTACGTGAATGGAAAACCCTAAGAATGGATGGAAAAGTTGGAAGGAAGGAAAAGTCAGTGTAAAGACCTTGGCCTTCCATCTTGACTTCAATGCACTGATGTGAAGGCAGATTCTCACTGGAGATGAGAAGAAAACTGACAATCTTTTCACTCTTTTCTTACTGTTATGACAGCCCAAAACATTGATTTTTATGTGGAGTGAAGGACAGCAAATGTTATGTTAAAATTTTACATCAAAATATGACATGGAATCCTTAAAATTTAAGAATTACTGGGGAAGACAAGGGCAATGTGTGTGAATGCTTTTTTTGTTTTGTTTTTTGTAAAACTTATTATAAAACATTTAAAAAATAAAATAAAAAGGTTAACACTTCCATTTATATGGAATTATTTTAGTAACTCAATTATGAGTACATGAAATGTTACAATGGAAGTTCACTGACATTTTAGATACAATTCATCTATTACATAAGGTTATTGTTTAAACCACATAATTATAATTGACTTGCCAACTACCTGATCAAGATCAGAGCAATATTCACAACCTCAAAGTACTCACATTTGCTAAGGGAAAGTTCTAGGGTATTCTAAGTTCTAAGCATCCATAAAGATACCATAAAGATTTTACTTTTAGACTGGTCACCTACTTGTTCTTTTGACTGTTTTGATTTTAAGATATAAATACTTAGCATTAAGGTTCTTTTCATTTCCAGAAACTCTTGATGAAATTTTTATCAGTGATTCTTAACTAGAGGCACTTAGCAAAAATGCTGCTCAACCTTTTTAAGTTAACTTAGTCCCAAACTAGATGAGCTAATGATTCAAAATATCTTAGTTTAAGGACAAAAAATCTCTTATTTCCTTTCCTTTCCTCTCCCCTTGTCTCCTCTCCACCCTTCTCCCTTCCCCTCCTGTCCCCTTCCTTCTTTCCTTCCCTTCCTTTCTCTTCTCTCCCCTCCCCTCTCCTCCCCTCCCCTCTCCTCTCCTTTCCTTCACCTTCCTCTCTTCCTTCCTTCTCTTGCATATATGGTGACCAAAAAATTTCTCACACAAACTTGTGCATTTTGAAAGGCAAAAATAAAATACTATTAATATTATGTGGAGAGAAGAGTTGTAAATTGGGACAGTGTGAATCAAGACATATAATCACTCTATGGGTAATTGAAATTTGCTATAATAAAAACAAGCCAATCATCTCTAGTAGATAAATTAATCACATGGTGAAAATACATGAATTGATGAGTTAGAAATTCCTTTTGGATGCAAGGAAAACATTGGACCGTCTTTTTATTTCATTTTGATTTTTTGTTACTCGGAATCGAACTCAGAACCTCATGCTTACCAGGTAGGCACTATGTCATGAAGCATATTCCTGGCCCTGAACCTTCTTTTTAAAGAAGGAAAAGTATATGTTCTTTAATCCAGATTCTTATGGTATATTTTTAATAAAGTTTCCAAAAAGAATCACATAACAGTCATTAACTTTTTAGTTTTATGTATAGTATATTTCATGTATACTTTCCATGATTAAATGTAATGAATTAGAACACCTTGTTCTACTTTCTTTTCTGAATGGTGAAACATTTATTCACCAATATTTGGTAATTCTGATTTTATTAGAGAGGTAAAGTAGTAGAAAGCAGTTCATGGTGTTCTAAGTTTAAGAAATTCTATGTGGAACAGTTTTGCTGAACACCATCATTTTATTATACAGCAGAAAAGGCATATTCCAGTTTCCCATTAACCTTTTATTTTTTAACCCTTGGCTTTGATTTACATGTTGATTCCTTCATAACTTTAAAGTTAAATAGATAAGTTTGTACAAGGTTATAGCTAATGTACTCTACTGATAATATTCACTTTTAAATTTTGCTTTACAAGGCTGTTAATATCTTATACATTAATGTCCATATGCACACATGCATTATCTGTAAATACACACACATGCACATGTATACACATACGCGCTTGCGTGCACACACACGTGCGCGCTTATGAGCTCTGGATCTGTGTCATTGGGCCTACTTAACATCTCCATTTCGATATTTTCAAGACTCTTGAATAAATATATCCAGGTCTGAATTTTAATCATTCATTTTCAAATTGCTTTTATCCACCCATACCATTGGTGATAAACTGGCACCCTTATCGATCCAAATTGTCAACTTCAGGTATCTGTTAGTTAGCAAAATTATTTCATCACTGTCTCCATAGTTTATAACCTTCATAAAAACAGTATCTGTTTTTTTTTCTCCTTTTACATTTTCAACACTTACCAATAGGTCTGACACAAAATAGCTTCCCAATATTTGTGCAAAAAAAAAAAAACCAAAACAAAACAAAAAACCCTACACATGCAGTTTCATCTATAATGAAAATACTTCTCACATGTGCCATTGCCTTATACTGTCACTGTGATTTAGATTCAAACGCTCCAGATTACCAGTCAGTTTACTGATTCTGCTCTACCTCAGTGCCATACATTTCAGCTGAGTAGAAACCTTTCTGCGTATCATTTTATGCCTCTATAACACATTCAGTGTCTTCTGTATCTACCATTGTATACTACTTCAAGGATCAGGTGAAGTGATACATATTAAAATATTTTGCAAACTATGAAACTCTACATAAACAATAGTCATTTATTTATAAAATCTTCCACTATGCTTTTATAGGCAAGTCCACAACATAATATTCACTCTCTGTGAAGGCTGTTCATGCTTCTGTTTTCCAAGATATACAGAATTATTTCTGTGTTGAGGTATCCAGAACCTCATATTTAAAAACACGCAGCAGCACAAGTCCCAGAAACTGTTCATGCCTGGACACACACCAAGGGACCGTAAATACAGTGCCTGCATGCCACTGCATACTTACAGTGCATTCTTATTCATTCCCTTTCCCTGCTTTAATTCTTTCTGTCAGCCTGAAAAGTTGTTTTTTATTCATGCCATGGCCTTATTTTCTGCAACTCCCTATTGGAATACATTATTATCGATATTTTACGTATCATGGATATAGCACTTCTCAGTCTGAAAATTCATGCTGATGATATGTTTTCTAGATTTTGTTTCTGGAGTACATTATCATCACCTGTATTTTGGAGTACACATTTCTTCATTGGGTGCTTCTTATCTTCAAGTATAAAAATACTACCAGCATAATTAATAACTTTGGTTCCTCTGAGATGTAGTACATAGAAAAACTACATTTTAGCAGCTGAGGTGGAAGCAAGCATGTTCAAAAATATGCCGTCTTTAGGAATATATGTTTGTGAAATGACCTACGGCTTTGCTCAAAGCAGCTGCTCTTCTCTTTTAAACAGTCTCTGCAGAGTAATTGACTACGAAAAGCTTTGAGGGTCTTTGGGATTTTGCTAAGATGACTGGATATCAGTGTCAGGGCCAGAGTTATACCTTTTTATTTTTAGAGGTTGTAGCAATTTTTTCTCGTGGGCTACATTCAGGCAAGCATCCTTGAAAAAAAGGATCCTTATGAGCAACCACTTAAGAGTGGTTTCCGCTGCTTTTTTACCATGTCCGTGCAATGACACTGTAACTTTAGCTAGCTGCTCTCCTCATTTCTTCTGAGCTTTACGTACATGTTCAGGTTTCACATCAACTGATGGGAGGGGACAAACCATGTATTTATGTCTTTACTGAGTTATACCTGACAAGTAAAAATTGCAAATATTCAAGATGTTGACTGTGACATTTAAGAAGGGTACACATTGAGAAAGGCTCACAATCCACACTAGCATTTCCACCACTTCACATGCTTATCTTCTTTTGTATGTGTGTTTAGAATACCTAAGATGTATTCTGCTAGAAATTTTCTTTTTGTTTTTAATTAAGAAAAAAATCTTTTGAAGGGAGTACTGGGAATGAAACTCAGGATTAAACTTCTCAGGCAGGAGCTGCACCACTAAGCTAAATCCCCAGCCCTCTGTTAGGAAATTTCAAGCCCAGTGATACCTCATTCGTGAAACTCCATTCACCCCAAATTTGTGTTTGAACACTGAAAAGTTTGATTACTCAACATATTTTTTCCCACAAGAAATAATGGAAAACCAAGTAATTGCTTATGAGGCCCAAAATACTTATGAATTCATTTTTCCAGGACTTGACTGATTTTTGCAATGATTTCTTTCTTTAACTAGACTGTGGTTCTCACAGTTTGCCTATTGGTTTTGCTGGTGGTATCACTTACTTTCTTTGGCATCATAGTTATGATATTTTACGTAAAGTGCAAAAAAAAAGAAGAAGAAAGAAAGAAAGGAAAAGCACAGTGGCACGTGTTTTAATGCACTCGCACAGCATTATACGTTGTGTGGGCAAGAGTAGCACTTAGACGGAAGTGTCACTCCTTGGTGTCTGCAGCAGGATGTGACACAGGACTCACTCTGGACCATTGCAGGTTTTTTTCAAGTCAGATTTCAATTTGACTATACAACAGAATTAAAAACATCAAACAGAATTTTTTTTTAAATTTGCTGTTCCTATAGTGGAGAGTTCAAATTTGGAACTGTTTGACAACCAAGGAACTACTGTATGTGGAATATTATTTTTAAATATTGTCACTGTTCCATACATCAGCCCTGCACATTTCATACATCTTACAACTAAAAGCCTATGCATTTGACTAAGATTTCTGCATTTTTCCAATCTCTTAGCCTCTGCCAATTACAAATTTACTCTTTATTTCTCTGAGTTAAAATTATTAGGATTCCACATTCATGACAATGGGCAGTATTTAACTTTCTGTGCCTACTCTATTTCACTTGGCATAATGTCTTCCAGATTCACCCAGATTGTCACAAGTGGTTAAATTTCCTTTTTGTTTAGTGCTGAATGTATATCATATTTCCTTTATCCATTGGTCCACTAATGGACAGTTAGGTTCCTTCCATTTTTTGATATTGGGAATAGTGATTCAATGAAAATGGAAGTAAACTTGTTTCTTTAACATACTGATTTTCTTTATTACAATACAAATTCAGAATTGGGTTTGCTGGATCATGTGATTGTACTTCTTATCACATAGGCTACTTCATGTAATTCCATAATGACTGAACCAACTCATTTGGATTCTTCTTATTCTCAATGGCACTTTTTATCATTGGACATTTTGATAATAGTCATTCTATGAGATGGGAAGTGATGTCTGGTGATTTTTTCATTTACTTGATGATTAGTCAGACTGAACACTTTTTCATATATCTTTTGATCAATTGTATGTACTCTTTGGAAAAATGTCTAAGCAGAACCTTTGCTCAATTTTAAAAAAGTTTCCTGGGGTTTTGTTATTGAGTTGTGTAGGCTATTTTGGATATTATCCTCTCACTGAATGTATGATTTTTAAATATTTTCTTTTATTCTGTGGGTTCTTTTTATGTTTCGTTGATTGCTCCCTTCATTGTTAAGAAAAATTTTATTTTATGTAGTTCCAGTTATCTAAATTTGCCCCACCACATTTTTGTGGATTATTAAAAAAATGATTGTCAACTGTAACATTATAGAGTTCTTACTTTCTATTTATTTTAGTAATTATATGGTTTTAGGTTTTAATGTTTAATTCTTTAGGTTTTTTTGTTGATTTTGCTTATTATGTAAGATAAGGTCGCATCCTTTTGCATGTGGATTCTATTTCCTCAACACTAATTATTGGAAAGGCATTCTTTTCCACAGAATGGTACCCCTGTTGGTCAGTTGAACATACATGCATGGGTTACTTCTGGGTTCTCTTTTCTTTTCCATTGATATGTATGTCTGTATTGATGCTTGCACTATGTTTTAATTACTATAGCTTGGTAATAACATTTGAAATGAAGAAGGGTGATGCTTGTAGCTTTAGTCCTACTGAAGACTCCATCAGATAGTCTTCTGACAGTCCACACAAAATTTAGCACTTTTTTTCCTGTTTTTATGAATGATTCCATTGGATTTTTGATCTATAGTGAAAGGTGTTTGTAGAATATTAGGGTAATATGAACATTTTATCAATACTGAGACTTCCAATTAATGAGCACAGGCTATCCATCCTTCCATTTATTTATAGTTTTAATTTTTCATCAATATATAGTTTCCTTTTAACTGATCATCTATCTTTTGTTAAATTTTTTCTTATTTTATTCTTGTTGACACTTTTAAATAGACTTCTTATTTTAATTTATGTTTTGGATCATTTAATTTTAATGTATAGAAATACAAATGATTTTTATGTGTTACTTTGGTAAGGGATAAAGTGTATTTTTATAGCTCTATAGGGGAATTTTGTTATTTTAGACTCAATGTTGAATATTGAACTGGAGTCAAATATAGGCAATGCGGAAAGCAGATAGAACACTGCCTCTCTCTTATCTCTAGTCTGAGGCCACTCTGCTATATTGATACTTGTATTGTCACTGCTGTCTCCTCGTATTTGTTGAAATATTTAGATCATAAATAAACTTATTACCCTCCCATCCTATTATTTTTCTTACCTACTGTAGGAATAGAAGGCAACTGATATCTTCCTGGTGACTCGTTAATTATGAGTTTTGAGTTGCAACATAAAACTGAATAAAAACATTCATGTAGTTGTAAGCATAGAAAATGAGCCACATGTGGTTTTCACAGGCAGCTTTTACAAGACAAAATCTGATCCTTGTGGATTTTGAAGGGATGCATTTCTCATTCTAATTGCTGACTATGTTCCTAGAGACAAGTCGGTTGCTAATTGCTTGAAATTATATTTTTTTCTTTTTTCTGTTTTTTTTTCTTTTTATTAGTACAGGTTTGGAGTGTAGAATCCTTTTTTTTTTTTTTTTTTTTGGTACTGGGGATCGAACTCACGACTGCGTGCTTGCAAGGCAGGCGCTTATGCCACTGAGCTAAATCCCCAGCCCAGGTTTGGAGTGTATAATGAGCACAATCATCATGGAGAGTTGGTACATGTATACAACATATTTTAATTCTTTTCTCTTATTTTGTTTTTTTGTCGCCAAAGCTTCCTCTCCCTACTAGCTCTTTCCATCTCTTGGTCCCCTTCCCATTTGCAAAACTTCTATTTTAATTATTTTCCATCTTTGATTCCTTTTTCATTTTCACCTCCTCTCTGTTATTTTAGATTCTTTATAAGGGAGCAATTGACAGACTGTATGTTTAAGTACTGCTGAATGCTAATATACTACCTATATAATATGCATTTATATACTTATTATTTTCTGTAAAATAATATAGACTGATTGGATGCATAAATAATAATGCTACCAAGGGAATCTACAAGTGTTACATTAGCTTAGTTTTTTTAGTCTTTTACCTTTGAGTCCTATTTGTTAGTATTTCTTATTACTGAAATTATTCTGTTCTGTAAATTTCATTTTTTTTATTTTTAGTTCTTCCTTGCGTAACTCTACTCAATACATTCCAAAAGGAAACTTTGTGATTTTAGTTTCAATATTATTTTAATTTACATTTAAATAGGTGATTTTAGAAGATTGCATACATTTTTCAGTTCATACTTTACTGCCCCACCCTACTCCAATTCTGAAGATGTGTCTTGTATCATAAACTTTGCTGATAAAAACTAGTAGTTGTTAGATTCTTGTTCCTTTGTAGAAAAATCTGTTTTTTCCATGGAGACATATAGCATTTTCTCTATTCTCTTGAACTTCTGAAATTTCATGGCTAAATAATTTAAACATGTCTTCCTTTTACACTGTGTCAGATTCTCCATGTGTATCCCATCTGAAGACACCAAAGCCCCTTTCAAGCAAATTTCTTTTAGTTCTTTCTTTCCTTCTCCTCTTTGTCCTTCTTATCACCTGGCATTCGTATTATAGTTCTGCGATGTCTAGATCATTTAGTTTTCCTTTAAGTAGTCTATTATAATTTTCCCCAAAATGTAGAGATAACTTGATTTTTTAATCTCCTATTTAAATTTCACTGACTAGTTATTTATTTACTATTGACTATTTGTTGTGTGTGACAATCTGTGAAGGATCTAAGATTGTAAACTGTATTCAGGGTAGAAATTGTTATGGGTGCTGACAAGAGACATGAGCCTCTTGCATCAGAGAAAAGAGGCTTATTACTCACAGTGTGGTGGGCAGCATGATAATATGTTGAGTCAGTTCTCTTGTTCATAATTCCTACAGGGTGTCATGTATGAACCTCATTTGCTCAAGGATTTTAAGCAGGAAATCGCAGGCTTAAAAACTCAAAATATTTTAAAATAGGCATTAGGCATATCTGTCTTCTGCTCCAGGGGTAAACACCACCTTTGTCTTTCAAAATTTCAAGTAAAATTTCCCTTTGCTTTCTAGGGAGATATTATTACTATCTTTTAAAGGATTCTTACTATTCAACCAACTTTGAAAGAAGAATCTGAAACAAAAGATCATCATGACTTGTTTCACAAGATATTCAGAAAATATGAGAAATTTAAGAAGTATTTCTCAACCACATTATGTGTCCCATTGAACTTTTTTGAATTTTGGAAATAACGTTTTTCAGATTTTAATATTTGATTTCTTTTTTATTTATTTTCACAAGCCTGAGTTTGGGGAAAGAAGAAAAGTTCAATTCTATCTGTAATGTGATTATCTTAAGGTGATTTTAAAGAGCTATGATCTATTTTCTAGGTTAGTGTTTCTTCAACTTTCTTGCGCATGTCATTTTGGAAATTTGTTTGAATACAGCTTCTGATAAGTTTCTTTGTGGTAGGGCTGGAGATTCCAAAGTCATAGTAGGATCCTGAAGATGCTACACTGTTGGTTTTTGAGAGGCAGTTTGACTACTGAGAGTCTTATTAGACAACTTGCTTCAGGGGGCCATCTATTTGTTTATTTTCCATATGTTTAATGAAAAGCAGTTTTGCTTTTCATATGTTTAATTTTCTTTCTAAATGTTGTGTTGCCCATATTTAGGAATGGAAGTCTCTGATGAAGAGTATGACTTATTTAAGTGCTCGTCTTTAAATCAGGCTTCTCCCTGCGAAAACTGACTTTCAATTGCCTCTCCCAAAGGAAAAGCTTCTGAGGATGACAATTGAGTAAAGGCTTCCAAAAATTCATTTTTTCCTAATAGCAATAAGAATACTGGCAGTAAATTTTCCAGAACACTGAACATATCCAAAGTCTTGCAACAATCCAAGGAACACCAATTTAAGAATACAGGCTGAATTTTCATTACAACAATCAGTCTGTGGGTGTTTTAACTTGCCCTATTTTTATCTGCCTTTTCCTAGTTGTGCTGTATCATTGAGAACAATCACTGTTGCACATACAGGGAAAAGCAGCAGCTCGAGGCCCTTTCTTAATCTGTTTGGCTGTATTACATAACACCACTGGCAGAGTAGTAACAGAAATGTATTTTCAAAATTTAAGGCAGCTCGAAAGAAGGTCAAGGCACTGGCGATTCTATGACTGTGAAGAGCCTGACTCTTCTTGAATCACAAATGGTTATCTTGTCTCTATGTTCTCACATAGCAGAAGGGTTGAGGGGTCTCTTCTGGGCCTCTTTTATAAGTGCATTCATCTCACTCAAGAGAGCTCTGCTTTCATGACCACACTTGCTACAATCCCTGTTTTCTAATATGAATACATTAGAAGTTATATTTTCAACTTAGGGCAACACTCAGTCTGTAGTGCAGTTATTGGTTAGGAAACAATTGTTTTGAAGCCCCTCCAAAATTTTATTTTTATAGAGCTGCAATTATTTGACCTTCCTGGCTAAATAAACTTTGTGAAAATGATAAATTTTCCCCCTAATGTGTCAGTATCCATTATTTATCCAGTTAAGTAAAATTTCTGTTTTTCTTTTCTGGTTGACAAGCTTGTGATAATTTTATTCTTCAAATATTTATTGACTACTTAGTTGAAATATATTCTACAAGGAACATGTTGGATCTTTACACAAAGCTTTCTCTGCCATATATTTCAAACGTTAATTGTGAGATATATATTTTAGATTTGTTTTTATTTTATTTTAAATTTTGGTGTTCAGGGTCAAGCCAAGGGCTCCTATGTTGTAAGTAAGTACTCTATTACTGGGGGACACCCACAGACCTAATTGCGAGACATATACAAACATGCATATTTCTCCCTGAAAAAGCTAAAATGAAAAAAAGCATATTTCCAACTTAAACAAACTCACTTTCAAGTTATAGTGAGATGATTCAGTGGAATTCAAATGAAATTTTGGTGGAAGCTTCAGCATAATTTTTACTTTAATATTTTGATAAAGTAATATAAATCAAGGAATGAAATGAGCTGACACAATTTTATATAATTTAAGTATGGGTGAAAAACGCTGGCATTTTACAAATTATCTGTCCCAGTTCTTGTATCTGGTTTTCATGTATATATTCACAACTGGCAAATGCGTAGTTTTAAATAACACATTTGTGTGTGACCTTTTAAGAAAATTACCAATGTCTTTGTTTAGAGTGCAGAGGGCATGGATTTCACAGTGCATTTCCCACTAAATGGAGTATATTACTCCAATATCATAGCCATGTTGTCAGGAAGTGGCACTTCATTAAGATAATGTGACCTTTAAAATATTCTTCCAACCTTTTACTATGTCTTTGGTAGTGGGATTTGTACTTTAATTTCTGTAGCTTTTTGATAGGTTGAAAGTAAAAAGTAATTGAAGGCTACATTTTTTATTTCACTTCAGCCATACATTGTGTAGTTTCTTTTCTTTTCTTTTTTTCCTTAAAATGGCAATAAATGTCAAGTAAAGGATTTTTGTTCAAACCAGGGATTATCTGCCAGGAAAATGTTTCTTAGAATTAAAACCAAATTGGCAAGTTTTGTGCCTATTGAGGAAAAGGAGAAAGAGAGAAAATGGTTCTATGTAAGAAATTTTAAAAATGTTTCTTTCCCATAGCATTTTCACAAAAAGTGGAAATGGACCCTTTTTATTACTTTATACTGACAGAAAGATAATACTTACTTCAGCATGCTGATTATGGTAACTTAAAACTGTTCAGAGAGCCATCACTGTAAACAGAGGTTTAACTTCTAAAACCATTTTTAAGGAAGAGGCAAAGTAGTCAGTTTAGTGTACAGAGGAAAATAAAAGACTATTCTGGTTAGGCCAGAAGTAGTATTTCTCAGGAAACACTCAGATGTCATGTGGTTTATTGATAGGATTAAACCATCATCAAAATTTAGTCTTTTACTTTAGTAACTTGAAATGCATTTATGGACAAGAATTTTTCTGCTTTAACATGTAGATATTCTTGGTACCAAAGCATGGTTTTCTTACTCACAATTTTACAGTTGTTAGTACTGAACTTCTTTTGGTAAAGTTTTTGAAAGAAAACCTTCAAATTATGTCCTAAGAGTGGCTGCATCACATGAAATGTCAGGATCTAAGATGGCAAGAAAGCTGAAGAGAGAGGCATTGACTTTTCTACTAGATACATGTCTTTAACAAACCATTTGATTTCTTAGAATTTAGTTTCTCAATTAAAAACTACAGCGTAAGTTATTAATGCATTAGTACAAGCAAGAAACCTGTATCTAGTGTTTGAAAAAAATAGAGATTGATTTTTCTGATAGAACCAGAAAACACAAAAGTACAAATTGTTGGTCCTTTTTTTCCTCTTTCTCTTTCTTTCTTTCTTGCTTGCTTGCTTGCTTGCTTGCTTTCTTGCTTTTTCTCTTTCTTTCTTTCTTTCTTTCTTTTGCTCTTTCTTCTTTCTTCCTTTTTTCTTTCTTTCTTTCTTTCTCTTTTCTTCTTTCCCTCTTTCCTTCCTTCCTTTCCTTTTACTTTCTTTTTTTCTATTCTGTTTGTGCTTGTGCTGCTGTTTTGAGGTAGCCTCTAATTTTGTTCAATTAGAAATGGCACAACAGAGCTGAGTTCGTGGCTAAGTTTAGAGCACTTGCTTACCATGACCAAATCCTGGGTTCAATCCATGGCAAAGCCAATGTAAAATAAAATTTACTAAGAACTGCCATAATAATGAATTCTATCCTGGAGATTTAAGAAGAGAAATTCTTTTTTTTTTTTTTTTTTTTTTGGTACCGGGGATTGAACTCACGACCTCAAGCTAGCCAGGCAGTTAAGCCACTGAGCTAAATCCCCAGCCCAAGAAGAGAAATTCTTGTGGGTGACTTTGGAGGCCCTTCCATGACTTGAAGATTCTTTACATTTATTATTTGGGCCAGAATGGTAAATCTTCAATAATGCATCAGTTTTCTATTGCAGCACAATAGATTTGCACAACTTTAGTGGCTTTAAACAATGTACATTGTTGTCTCAGTTTTTGTAGGTCTGTATTCCAGACATAGCTTGGGGAGTGGGGAGGGAGGCACTCTCCTGAGTTTCACAAGACTGCAATCACAATTGCCTGGATGCGTTTTTCTCTGGAACTCAGAGTCCTCTAAAGTGATGATTGACAGAATTCAGTTTCTTGTGCCTATAAATGAAGGCTTTCATCTCTTAGAACTCACCTGAAAACTCTGCCCCAAGGCTCCTATGCTGTTACTCTCCTAACAGCTTGCTTCATCCCATTCATTCAGCAGGGACATCCTTCATGCCAGTCAGCTAAAACGAGAGGATTCAATTAGATAACCTCAACACAGGAGTTACGTACTCTGTCGTATTGTATTATTTAGAAGCTAATCATACTCATGGTGAAGGCGTTGCACAAACACGTGGACACAAGGAGGTGAAAACTGCTGGTATCTGTAGGACGCGTCCACCACAAACAGTTCTCCAAATTGTCTCTTAAAGTACACTGAAGGTAACATTGGACTGAGGCTTTTAGGTAGCCATTGACTCAAAAGTGTAATTAAGGACCATCTAACATTTAAGGAGGAAGCTTAACAAAAGTAGAAAAGACATTTTTGTTTCTAATTGTTCATGATGGAGGTTTCTTTGACATTTCCTACTTTGAAATATGGGCTGGTCATGACTTGAAGGTCCTGGGAAATTTTTTCAAATAAAGATATTACTCATTCAAAAATAACCTAATTAGATAAGAGCTCTTGTACTATACATTCCATTCATTAGGGGGGAAAACAGGCAGAAAATAATAGAAGCCACAAACAGGAGTATTTTAACTATGTTGTAATTTCTTTTGAGTTGTTATCAGCTTGAAAAAAAAAGTGCCTTAATCACCACCACAGAGTGGTGTCCGTTTGAAAAGCTGAAGCCATTCTAGTTGTATCCTTGCAGGACCAAATAAACAGAAAACACTACTAGTTTTTTACTCACATCCCTGTCACCATCTCCAAATTTCTTCATTGTGGAGCTAGTAGCTCCGAAAGTTCCAGTGATGTAGGAGTCTTTCAGCATTATTTTTTACTTCCTTCACTATTCTTACCCTATTGACAATTTATAACCCCTGCACCATCTGGGGAACAGACTGTTGGCTGCCAAGCAGACTCATTAACATTCCCCTCCAGGAACACTTGCTGTTTAATTAGGCTGTCGGCTGGATTCAGGCAGTCAAAGCCTTAGGTGGCTGTGTAACAAATCCAGGACTCCCATACATTTAGATGTCAAGGTCACTAAGATCCCTGCCTACACTCAATATAAGAAGGGGAATCCAGATAAGCTGCTAAGATCCGAGTTATCAATGACTTCACTTTAAAGGGGACTTTCCATAGTTAATTGAGACACTGAGTTATTCCCTACTGAATTCACAGCTGTCACTACTCTGCTGCTCACCATTTATTAACCCTTAGGCCATCAGGTCTAGCATTCAGGCTAGATTTCTTGTCAAAATTAGCCAATAGTGTTTGTAAAGTACTATCTAAATCCAATACCTAAATTACTATATGTACCATAATTAAATGCAGCCCATTAATTAAATCCTCTAAGGACAGATTTCTAAAAGTGGTAGCACTCCAGACATACTTGACTTAAGTAGAACAATGGTCTTTCCAGTGCCATATTGGCAAAATACTATTGCAAAAAGTACTTTTCAATTGAATGATTTAATATTAAATAAACATTTTCTAACCATGATTAATTTGAAAAAAAGGCAAAAAGTATATTATACAAAGCTTATCAACCCAGGGATTCTAAATCTAGAAACAGAATCATTGCAATTAAGTGTTAAGTAACTGTAGCCCTTAGTTGAACTTATATATTCATTCACCTATACATTCATTCAATCCTTTCATTTGTCAAATATTTACTGATCACTCACCTATAATTAGGCCTGTACTGAGTGCTATGAACATAATAGTTACTCAGAACACTGAGGGTCTCTGTTTTAATGAGGAAGGCCATTTTTCATCAATTAATTATGAAAACAAAATACAACCATAATAATAAGTAAGCACGTCTGCTTCTACAGTATCTCATAACTTAGAGGGTTGTCTTAACCTTGTGAAGAGGGAGGTGTTTACCGAGGATGATGTTTGAATTAATGAAAGGAGATTGGTAAGTTGGCGATAACTAACTGACATCTGGGGGAGGAAAACAGAGAATTCTGAAAATAGGAAAATCCCACAGAAATGCTTTGTGGAGGGAGATCAAGGCATGACTGTGAGATGACTAGCAAAGTTGGGTTTCAGAGAAGAAAGATTCTGTTATGTAAGAAAGGCTGTGTGAAAATACCTGGATTTCCTATATTGCTAACAATAGATTTGTTAAGCTGTTTATCTGTTACAGGTAGAGTATCACCTTCCATGAGAAACCTTAACTTTGAGGCCTGTGCTGTTTTTTGCAAGCTATTTTAACTGAATCTTTTTAATTTTTGCTTCAAGACAGGATCTTACTACGTAGTTCAGGGTGGCCTTCAACTCACGGCAATTTTTCTTCCTCGGCCTCCCCTGTGCTAGGATTACAGGTGTGTGCCACCATAGCTAGCCTGAATTTTGTTTTAAACTAAAAACAGGCTCAATTTTATTTTCCCCCCATCTATCAGCCTTGACAAGGAATATTGTTAATCCGCATAGTCCTCCTACTACATGCTGAAGTTGTTAGTAGCATTGCTTTAATAAGGGTCTTTTCAGGTTGTGTGTCAACATGCTTGGCCAAAGAAATAATTACTGGTGTTAAAATACTTCAAATAAAATAGCACTACATTTATGATTATGTGAAGACAATGCTTTTTGGACCTATTTTATCCATGGGTGTCTATCTATCTCTTCATCCATGTATTTCTTTTCTTTAATAAAACATGTCTTGCTAAGCCCACTTTCTTCTCCCTAATCCTGTGGAGGAAATGAAATATTCAGTTTTATTTTTGTGTAACTGTTTGTTTATTCGGGGTTACAGATGTTAATAGTACACTTTGAGCTCTGTTTTCTTAGCTCCTTATTGCTTTAAAAAATGTTTCAATTTTGTTTCTAACACTCATAGACTTCATGAGAGAGAAGTGAAAGTTCATAGGCTACAAGAGAAATCACCTGTAAGTCTCATATTAAACTCTTCTTCCAAATATTTGTTAAGGAGATATCTGTGGAGAGGAGGAAGAACACTTTAGTTAAACACAATGTCATGTACGTGATACCAAAATGCTAGAATGTGTTTTTTGTTTTGCAGCCTTCACTTGTAAAGAATGTTACAGAGTGTATCTGCCAAGTACTTCACAAAATGGCAATTGGTAGAGCTGATGTGTGGACTTTGTATTGATTTTTTTTAATGAATGCTTTTGCTCTGGATAGTTCTTAAAATTATTCTTAATTCTGTGTTTAATATTCAATATTGTTAATCTTTATACAATGTATAACTGAAAAATGATTCCTAAAATTCAGACTTTGTAATCAATAGCTGCTACTTTTGCTATTCTATTACTTTAGCTATCATATTATAATATATTTGTAATATAACAAAATCTGCAAGCCAGGGTGGAGCCAAGATGACTACCAGTTTTTAAAGAGGTAAAATATTTTTGAAATTTTGTAAGTTGTTATGCAACTTTTATTTCATTTTCTTTTTTTGCTTAGGGATATGAAGTATTTAGAGTAGGGGAATAATGCTCACTAAAATGCCAAAAAATATTACTAACAAGATGAACTTAAATAAATTGGAATTAGTTCATGTGTAGATGAAAAAGCTAGTGGTCTTTTCATAAGCCAGTCATTTTAAGCAGCAGGGAAAGCATTTTATGAGCAGGAATGTGATCAGCTAGTGTTTTTACTTAGTGAAAATAAAGTGAGAGAAAATAAATCTAAACCAAAATTTTAAAAAGAGAAATACTCTGTGTCTAGTACAGATGTCCAGTGCTGCTATATATGTGCTACATATTTTCCTGTTTAAAGTTCTCAATCACAAGGACCTCAAGTACATAGTGCTTTCCTAGAGCTACAGGGGTGCAAAAAGAAGACGTTATATGAGAGAAAAGCAAACTCATAGTCCTGCTATCTGAATTAGGAGACACATTAACTGTAGAGACCTTTTCTCACTCTTGAGATTTTTAAATGATTTCTATCATCTTCATTTCTCAAAGATAAGAAATAAAATCAGTATTTGATTTTCATCTGGCTAATTGTGGAAAATATTTTAACCACAAAATTACACATTGTAATGAATATATGAGTTAGTGTCTCTGTGTAATCTTGTCTGCTTTGGCCATTCCCAAGTTGTACTAATGAAAGCCTTGCATTAAAGGAGATACATAGATACCCTTGGGTAAATATAGAAGCCTCCAACTGGGTTCAGACAGATGGGATTTGACCAAAATTTACACTCACACATCTCAGTAGTACAAGAGCTGGGCCACGGGTGTGAGGGTGCCTGGAGACATCTTGGTAAGTTTAAGAATGAAACATGGGGTGTGTGTGTGTGATCATATTATTTAATACTTTAAAAATCCAAGTATTGTTAGAACAGTAGAAAGAGATGTTGCGTTAACTTCATACAAACATCTAGTGCTTTGAATCTTTTGCTCTTTGGGTGAGATAGAGATAGCAACTTCATTGTGAAGGAAAAATGTAGGAGCTTGGTTTGGTTTAAAAAATGTACTTTTGCCATCTTGACAGGATTATTGATAGAGAAAGAAATTCAAGGTCATGGGCCTTGATGTTTTTCTCATTCTATGGTAATCTTATCTTTGGAGACTGTTGGCTCAGCTAGTTTTTAGCTAGATGCTGGGAAGATAAATTTGAACTTGGGGCTTGTGACACCATTTAACTTGTAATAATGATTGTTATCAGTGTCTCTCCATCCCGTTTGGAGGGCAGGAACTTGACTACGTGTAAATTTTTTTTTCCAAATGTGAATGACATTTGAAATGCCCAGTTATTTCTTCCCAAAGTAGTGGTTAGGAATTATTACTATCATGAGCTATAAATGCATTTTTATTATTTAGGGCATGCAAATGCTATTGAACCATTTATTTCCAGCTATAATAGAGTTATACTTTTCAGTTAGTTCTTAAATTTCATCTTAGCCAGTTATTAGCAAGATCTATGTAGTGGTCCTGTATATATTTTTAATATAGAAAACTCACTTTATTTCCCAAAGAACATTTTACTTGTAAACTTTGTGATCCTTGTCTTTTAACTTGAAACTATTTTGTTGCACCTATGTTTTGTGAAATAAACCTGGGTATGATTTTTGTTTGTCCTAGTAGTGTAAGTATGTAGTATTGAGAAAAGTAACTGAGAGTTCAGGGGAAGGAAAAGGAATTATAATGCAAAAGTATACAGTCAGCTGTTTGAAGAGTTTTCCTGTAAGCTTTTCAGCAGTTGAAATCTCTAAAATAAAATTTAAAAATCTATATTTAGCAACTACATACAAATTTATCTAGTCAGTAAGTTTTATTTTTAAACACTTGGTAATTGAGATATCCAAATGTCTTCATAATCCTGAATCTAGCTGAGTTATTCTGTGATACCTTAACAGTTCAGCTGTCACCTATCAAATTTTTTTGGCTGTTAATACAGCAAGAAGGTCAAAAATTCCATGCACTCCAGAACCAGCTTACCCATAAGATTTCAACCTGAATTTGTCTGAATCATGCATGGGCTTTCTTTAGAGACAAAAATCAACAATGTCTGGTAACTGAGTTACATTGCAGGGATGGCATTGTTCCTGGCTTTAGGATAGAAATTTGCAATGACAGAAACAATGACCCAACAGCTTCAAATGATGGAGTTTCTTCTTGGCATACTAGGAAATCAAGTGCTGGTTGCATTTCTTTCTTTAAGGTTCAAGTTCAGAATATGTTACTTATTTTTAATTACATCAGTCACCGAAATGCTAAAATACTCATTTGGGGTAAGTACCTAGACAAGTTTAGGGAAAATACCTCAGAGCTAGCCACAAAGGAGACTTCACTGCCCTCTTTTTAAGAGTGGGAGGGGAGGATGTAGCAGGGAAGCAGACGGCCAAAAGCACAAAGTTTTGCAGAAGACATCACTGGTGTGGCTGTGGCCCTCTATTTTCTGTTAAGTGACAGAAGAGACTAGGCCAAACCACTGGGAACTGTCAGGGGGCAAACTGGAGAACAAGCACTCTGATCTTGCCTTCCTCCTGCTGGTCTCCTGCTGCTGCCTCCCACTGGCCAAACCCAGCTAAGAGACAGGGGTGAGCAGTCTAGTTGGTGTATTCCTCCCACTCCGCTTCCCTAGACACAAGCCAGACTGAGAAGGTAGGGGTGTTGGTAGAGGGGCCAGTGAACACTTTCCACAAATGGGCCGGGGACTTAGCTCAGCGGTGTGCGTGCCTGCCTGACAAGCGTGAGGTCCTTAGTTGGATCCCTGGGACCAAAAAAATCCAAACCAGCCAAGCAAACAAACAAAATCCCCAAAACTTTCTGCATATAAACCTTTCCTGGTCTGTGTTTGTAAAACTCCAATTAAATTGTCTCAGTTTAAAAAGGAGGAAGTTTTTTATTGCCTTCAAAAATGTTTTGAAAGTATGGAGTTTGAAAGCACTTCAGCCAGTCACTTACTGATTTAAAGATT